>JAHWGI010000265.1:0-35463 GCA_029379305.1 Frankliniella fusca
GGTGTAGATAGATGGATGGGGAGTATGGGGGGAACAAGATGGCGAACTATGGGGGAACCTTACTACTACCGTTCGTCAATTCCCCGTAGAAGACGGCACCCATGTATTCATTGGTGGGCAGGTCAAAATTAGGGTCAAGCGTGTAGTTTCTATAGTAGTTCCACATGCCCCTGTAACTTGTTCGGCCCGCCGGCCGAGGATTGATAGCAAGAATTACTTCCCGAACAGGCCGATTCTCGGCGATCACTCTCGCCTTCTCTTCTCTTACTCTTTCACCTGATGTGACAAAAGTTTTGATCAATTTGTTTTCCTTACGCAAAAATGTCTCAGTGGTCTCGACAAGACGGACGTCAAGAGAATTGGCCATTGTTGAAGTTGCAATTCTCGCGGCGGCGACATCCGCGGCGACATCACCGGACATCTCAACAAAATAAAGTTCACCTGGCTTGGCAATATTTTGTTGATCGGCTGTTAGATATGAATTAGCAACAAATCTTAGCTCACCGTTCACTACCATAGATGCATATTCACTCGTGCGTATACTCTGCAATTTTCCTTGAGGGAAAGCCATGGCAAAATTTCTATTGTAAGATACGATAGCATGTCTGAATTTATTTACAACCGGATTATTCTCAACAAACAATGCTTTTATATGGTTGGGTGGCTGTTTGAACTTGCCACCGTCAGGTAACTTAACTTTTCCATTGTCGCAACACATCGCCGTTATTTCCTGACTTCGGGCAACTTCAGTTCGACGAAAGAGAGCACCACAATGTTGACAAGTAACATTAAGTGGCGGCAGGGTAACTGTGTGAAAGTTATTGCTGCTCTCCCCGAAGTACAACCACCCACACTTATAGAATTTTGAAATAACCCGGTTTTCATGCACAGACATTTTGGGCCTGGTAGTATAATGAGTCGGTGGCAAATATCTCCTTTTCCCTCTTAATATTCTCTCATGTTCCGGAATATCCGAATCATTGTTATGATTCTGGCGAGTGCCGATGGAATCTGACGACTCGCCACAAACAATATCAACTCCCTCATCAACAATTCCGATGGATTCTGACAACTGTTGAGATGCATTATTTCTACCCTGGGGAGTGCTGATGCAGTCTGACGACTCGCCGTATACCATGGCAAGTCCTTGGTCAACGTCGTTTCGACTGTCTGGGGAAGGCACTTTCGGAGGAGAAATCGAGTCGCTAAGCGGAGAATTGTATGGGAGGGGATTAAAGGCAGTTTGTATGTTGCCTGGTCCTGTTTGTTGTGGAGATGACTCACTCTGAACAACAGCTGGTTTGTAATATCCCCACTGGTTTTCGGTACAGTGAACCATAATGGTCCTTTGACACCTTTGACCAGTGACGAAAGAAATTCTCACACCTTCATACACCAGTATCCGTACACGATAGTAAGTTGATGTGAGTTCCACAACATCCCGGGTTATTTCTCCCCCTTTAATTAACTTAAGGAAAAGACATGTTTTCTGACCTAATTTCTCTTCCGCGTACAATTCTTTTAGCTTACGATTTCTCTCCTCCGGACCGAACTCATTTGCCATCCCCTCTATAGCAAAAATGTTACGGTCTCCCAATTGAAAAGCACTTGCAATATTTGCAAGTTACGGTCTCCCAATTGAAAAGCACTTGCAATATTTTTCATAACCGTGTGGGCAAAAGATTCACATTTGTGCAATTTGAATACCATGGTTTGAAAGAAATTGCTGTGGTCAACACAGTTGACAGACAAAGAAGTAACTGGCACCAATTCATTAGCTTCAGACAGAACAACCATCACTTGTGACTCGGGACGCATAGGGAGTCCCATATCGTCAAAAATCATGAACTCCCAGTGCCCTCTACTGTCACTTCTGTAGCCGTTGGAATCGATGCCAGGCTTATGGTGCGAAAATATGACTTCATGTCCAGGATTTCCGTGGCATGGGTTACCAACTACATCATTGCCCACTATTCCAATAAATCTGTTGTAAATTTTTGCAGCACATGAGCATTCTAGGTCTGTCCCCCATCCATTTCCCAGAAAATCCCTGGCATAGCTTTGAGGAGAATCGTAATTGTTGCCCCGTGCATCAAAAGTATACGCCTGGGATTTTCGCCAGTCGCTCGTAACAAATTTGGCGATGTCGTGCCTAATCCCTCTCATTTGAGATTGATTCCGACACAGGGCTTGAGAAAGCGATGCGAAAAGACAGTTGCCCCCACCGGAGTTTGTCATGACACTAAACGTGCGCAGGACACCTTCAACCTCCACCACCTGCGTGTAAGTTGGCGTCGCCATTACCTTGACGAGGACGTAGACGAAGTTGCTGCGGAATGTGTTATCCAAAAGCAGCGAGCTCCAACGGAGTAATCCAGAGAGATGGACAGGCACAGACACAAACACAAATCACTCACACACACACACGAACACGCAATGTGTTGAAATGCCGAGGGGGCCACAACTCCTCTTTTGGGTGAACACGTGATTGCAAAGATGGCAGGATTTCATGGTTTGCGTCGGATTTCAATGATTTCACAGGATTTCAATAATTGCGCAGGATTTCAATGATTGCGCAAGATTTTCATTGATTGCACGTGCTTTCACATCATTGCGGTCGGATTTCATAAGATATCAACGGATTTCACAAGATCGCACTAAGATTGCGACGGAATTCACAATATTGGAGTATGATTGCGCTTATTTTCGTGGTGTTCCGAGTTCCGTAATGTGGGTTTATAAACTCGCGCCACGAAAGCGCAAAACGTTTACTCTGTAGCGAGACTACTAAAGGCAACGTTGGCTCGGGGAGAGTTTGGGCGGCAAGTCACTTGTTATACTCCAAGAGGACTTATCTGCTTTTTCTAAAAACCACCAACTTCAAGATTTTCTTGAGCCTTATCGTATTGCTGCAGTGAAATGCCTGCCAACACTCACAACTAATTCTCATTCTCAACGTCAGGTAAAGTAGCCTTTAATTTTTTTTTGTTTCCGACTAAGTAAAACTCATCAAGAAAATATTTCAAGTAGGGATACAAAGTCGTTCCGAAAAGTCGACTTTCGACTTCTCGACTGACTTTTGCTCCCTCGACTTTGCCAGTCGACTAGTCGACGCTAAAAGTCGATTTCCGTCGACTTTTATCGACTTTGGGGGAAATTCTCCGAATTTGTTTAAATTTCACTGTTAGCAATGTATTTTACCACTAAGAGAGAGTTTTAAAGATATAAAAATTCAACTTAGCCAGTAAACATATTATTTAATGACGACACAGCCAAGAAAAACAATCAGAATTAATTACAATAAATGAAGTAATTTTAGGAGAGCCATGAAGAAACAGGCTGAGGAGAATTATAAATCAAAAACAGAATTACATATCCATGAAATACTTGCTGTCTAAGCTCCTTAAGAATACCAGCTGGTCCAAAGTGGTTTCCTGATAGTCTATTTCTTAATTTAGTACTGATTAGTCCAGCATGAGAAAATAGCCTCTCGGAGGGAACGGAGGTGCCTAGAGCCGGAACAAACCTCATTGCTACCTTGTAAACGTGTGGGTATTCGGCCTTTAGCTGGCCCCACAATACAAAGATGTTTTCTTTCCTGCTGCATGCTGGTCTGTTCAGGTATTGGCGGAACTCTATTGGGAGACCGCCAGCAGCATCTTGTGAAGCGTCAACAGCGGAGTCCCGGACCCTTTGGTCGAACTCTGACCAGATGCTTTCCGCGGGCGTTTCTACTGCTGCGGCCGTCAATTCTTCCTGGATTGAGCGGCTGTCCGAGGCAATTTCCTCCGCAACTAACTTTCCTGAGAATAAAAAAATCATGTCACCCATTTTCTAAAAAGTAATCCAGTAATGCGTTGGCAACCTGTGCGACCGCACCCTCGCCTCTGTCACCTTACCTATGTGGCTCACGATTGACGCCACCGCGGCAGGGCTGCTGAAAGCGGCTCGCTTAAAGCGCGGGTCGAGGAGGGTAGCTGCGGCGTAGGGGCGCAAATTCTCGATTCCACTGAAACTCTTGCCGATCAGGTTAAGGAGGGCCTGCTGTAGATTAAAGCCCACCGGAGTAACAGCCATGAACTGGCGGATTTTCTGTAAAATAAAATAATTAATTAAAATAAATTCATTAATTATTTAATTAATTAGTTACAGATGATTCTCTAGCCGGCGCTGTACTTACGTCTTGCATAGCGTGAACAAGTGGAATGCATTTGCTAAGTGTTGTAGTTTTCTCAGAGGAAATCTCACGAGTCACCTCATTTAGTGGTTTCATCAGTTCTTTGACCTCTGTGAGTGCTTCCAGTTCTTCACCATTCAGCATATTTGGGGGCCTTGCTTTTGTTCCGCGATCCCTCTGGCACTTGAGTAGGACTCTGCTTATTTCATCTGCCAGCTGCAGAAACCGTTCAAGCATCTCATAAGCGGAATTCCACCGCGTGCGCACCTCCTGCTTCAGTTTTAAGCACAGGTGCTCGGGCGTGCCCTTCTCCTTCTGCAGGGCGAGTAGCTCTGCGGTGGCAATAGTGCTGGTCCTGATGAAGCGGACGATCTTCTTCGTGCGGATAATGAGGTCCTTCAAAGAACCGCTTCCATCTCCCTGGACATCGTCGTCATCGAGATCATCCTCGTTATCGGGGATGTCCCTCGGCACGGCGCCGGCCTCGGACGGGACGGTAGTGGTGTGAAGACCAATAGCGGCCTGGCCGATGCCGTTGAGCTGGTGGGCGAAACACGTGACGTGCTTCAGAACGCCGAATTCCTCTCGTACTGCTCCCTTGATATTTGCACCTCCGTCAGTGACAAAGGCAATGATTGCCTCGTCTTTGATGCCCCAGGTAGTGCAGACATCACGTAGGGCTGTTCGCAGGTGTGGAATCGTGCTCCTGGTGTCAAGGGGTTTTGCACATAGCTCAACTGAAATCATGTCCTTGCCTGAAAAGATAGAAAAGGGAATATAAAATAGCTGGCGTCGGGCGCGCGCCCAACCTCTCGTCGGCACGCCCAAAATCTAAGTTAAGAATAACATAAAGAATATTTCAATTACCTTTTGGATAATGACAAGTAACGCCTAAATGAGATTTCATTGCTTGGGACGTCCAAATGTCTGCAGTAAGGGTGATAGACTGAACTGCTGCAATTTCAGCTGCGAATTTGGGGCGCAATTCCTCATAGGTCATTTCCCCTTTTTTTGTAATAGTAGGTACAGATGGCAGCTTGTATAATGGTTGCAGCTTGTTGCAAAAAAATCGGAAACCTTCCCTAGAAGTGGTTGACAATGGCATGTCGTCCTTGGCGATCATAAACACTAGGGCGTTAGTGACTGTCACATCTCTGTGACCTCCCGCTGTAATAAATTGTAATATATAATTAATTAATGTGTCGAGGCCGGGCGGGGGCGGGCCGTGGGGGACGGGCCGTGGGGGCGGGCCGTGGGGGCGGGCCGTGGGGGCGGGCCGTGGGGACGGGCCGTGGGGACGGGCCGCGGGGGCGGGCCGCGTGGGCGAGCCGCGGGGGCGGGCCGCGTGGGCGAGCCGCGGGGGCGGGCCGCGGGGGCGGGCCGTGGGGACGGGCCGCGGGGGCGGGCCGCGGGGGCGGGGCAAGCAACGAGACGTACCTGAGAATGAAGCAGAAGTGCTTAAGCACCTGTCCATCGGTCCCGGGGAAACAGCTGAGGCTGAGGTATGGCTCCTTGACTTGGCAGGTGGAGAGTTAAGGGCAGGTGAGGCCGGCGCCGAATGATCTCCGCTTGCATTGCCGGTTGAAGCTGATGGCGTGTCATTGTCCTGATTTATAAAACGTCTATTAGTGCTAGTGCTGGGCCCTCCATTAATAGACCAAATATGGCCGCCCACCCAGTGAGAAATATATACTTCAGCTTCAGCAACATCGAAACGATATCCCTAAAATCTCGCACGTCGGAACTTGGCAAGAATTTCAGTCGTTTACCACACAAAACTGTCAAATTTTCGTAGTGCGATATCTTAACGAAACGACATCGTTTCGATATCGGTAAATTAATATTTCTCACTGTGCCACTGTGCCGCCGGGCGGGAAGGATGGGCGTGGCGCGGCACACAGGCAGCGAAGGGGCGGGGCACACCATATTCGTAACTTAAAGTCGGCCTAAAATAACCCTACTTTTATGAGGTGCAAAGTGTGCGAGTAGAAAGTATTTTAAACACCACTCACCTGACTTGTCGAGGAAGGATCGTCGGGATCCGAGTCCGCCGCCGTGTCCTCTCTCTTCCTCTTATTCTGCTTGTTGAGTTTCAGTCTGTGCACTGTCTCCAAGTGAGTGAGAAGAGCCGACGTGCTTTTATTAAAGCATAGCTCCTTAGAGCATTTTAAACATTTAACCTTTTTGCCATTATCCACTTTTTTGAAATATGTCCAAACCACACTCGGTGCCATCTTGACAACCTCAACGTCAACGTGATACGAGGGGTTAGCCCAGTCTCACAGTGACGCCACTGCAGCACACTGTTGTCACTATTTTAGTGTCTCCAGTATACTATCTTTAACGGCGTTGGGTTTTCGTTTTTGCCTCCAGAAGACAATTCAATGTACTACCCATCGTAAAGCGGCCGGTAAAAGCATAACAATCTTATGATTTACTACTGAAGTCGATGTCAAATTTGATATTACAGGTTGGCTGCTCTGACGGCTACCGAGGGGGCAGGGAGGGAGGAGGAGCGGGCGGTAGCGACGCATGCGCAGATGCAGGCATCTCCCCTCCCCTCGGAGCCGACTCCTCCACCTCCACTGCCAACCGAGCCGACAGCGGCAGGCGGCGGGCGGCACGCAGTGTAAATCTGACTCCGCTTTGGGGCCATCCATATACTACGTGACCCATTTTGGGCCATTTTTGACCCCCCCCTCCCCCTCCGTGACCGTCCGTAGTACGGCGCCCAACCCCTGGTCACGTAGTAATTTTTTTCTTCTAATTTTAGCGTTAAAAAAACGTGCACGACCGCGGGAACGACTTTTTATGTTTCGACAGGTGAAACATGCGGCATGTGTACACGAACTAGACATGATAATGACAGAATTTCCTTGGCATTTATTTTGTCAGCCAGCCAGCTGGGCGAAGGCGGGCAAGCCGTGCCGGCGCCATGCCACGCCAGTCAGGCGTCGGTCTCCATAGCAGACGACGGGGCGTTAGTTGTGTGTATTTTGCTGCGTGTAGCAGGCATTCTGACGAATACTACGATACTACGTGACCAGCGCTGCCCCCCCCCCTCCCCCCCCGTGACTGACCGTAGTGTAAGGCCGAACCCCCTCCCCCCCCTAAACAGGTCACGTAGTATATGGATGGCCCCTTTGGCTCGTATCTTTAACTCGAGCTTGCCCTTCCGTTCTGTGCTCAGCACATTGCGTTTTTTATTTCGCGACCCCAGGGAAGTCAAAAGTCGAGAAAAGTCGACACTAGTAGTCGACTTTACGCCGACTTCGATATTCTGTAGTCGACTTTGGAAAATCGACTTTGAGGAAGTGAAAGTCGACTTTCGATTGAAGTCGAAGTCGACTGTACAATCCCTAATTTCAAGAAACATTGCCTTTTTCTTCTTCAGAACCACTAACCAAAATATTGTATCTTATTACATTTCTTTCTTTGCTGGAGAGAACAAAATCCTGCCGGTATTTGAGGATGGCAATGAGACCGGTCTTTTAATAACCGAAGTAGAGGCTTTGTTTGGACTACCCACACATTATACAGATGCTTGCTACCTCTCAATAACTGATAGAAGCAAGTTACTTGGGAGAGCATGGTGTGTTCCAGTCATCATTCAAATATTAAAACCTTTAACTGGAGAGCTGAGCAGGCTATAGCTCAACTAGAACCATTTCCACTGAAATTTTTTCAGATTGATTTCGTATTTTTTTGTGGAAAGAATAAGAAACTTCTTTTTGAAAAATGTTATATCTATCGATATACCAACTGCGACCATCTGTGGAATAGAACTAGCCACTGCAAATGTGAAAAATTCAAAACAAAAACTGAACACCAAACAAAACAAATTTTTAATGCAACATAACATTCTTAAGTGGAGAAAGTCAAAAATGTCACTCCTTTCCATAAAATTTAAAAATAACAGTAAGGGAGAGTGGGGCACATAGTGTCACTTTTTGGAAATTCTTCTCTAGCAGTCCTACTTTAGGCAGCATTACGGATTTCAGGGTTGGTCCGCCTCTATTCGACCTTCAGTCACAAGTAACCATTGAGACCCCCTCAAAAATATTCGTGTCTTCTCTCAAATCATTTCGAGAAGAGACCTCGGCAATTGGCAGTATGTGCCCCTGGGGTGGGGCACTAGCTGTCACCATTTCTATATTGGTATATAACTCATGGGAGAAGTGGATTCTCGAAATTGTCTCTATGGCATCTCGGAAAGTAAGTGCCAATGGAAGCATATCACCCCTAAAAATCAAAAATTACACTCAAGACATTCCTGCTACAGCAGATCATAAAATGAGTGACAGTACCTGCCCCAATATTGGGGAATTACTGTCAATAAATCTTTCGATGTACGCTGCTGCCATACCACTGAAAGTTTCGCCACCCCCATCTAGCAAACAAATGAGGACGTAAAGAGGTTATGATTTCACAAATTAGCTGACTGAAAAAGTGAATGGGCTGCTATTGCCAGTCCATTGACAGTATGTGCCCCTGACAGTTGGTGCCCCACTCTCCCTTATGACATGAAAAAATGCAATCTAAATTTTGAGATAAGGATTCGTTTAACATTTCAATGTCAGACAGGGGAGCAGGTGAAATTTCTTTGAACATGTGTTCAATTATGAGCCATCTCTAGCAGGGAACAGATCACCCCCTCAGCTCGGCTCTCGTAAGTAAGGCCAACTAAAAAAAGGGCGGTGGGTGCAAGTGTGAAGAAATTATTGGACGATTAAAAGATTACGAATTGTTTTCGCTAAGATTGCGAAGGATTGCGGCAACTTTCGGAGGGATTGCGGAAGATCGCAAAGGATTGGGGAGGGATTGCGTGAGATTGCAGAGGATTTCGAAGGGATTGCGGAAGATTGCAGGGGATTTCGCGGAATGCGGAAGATTGCGGAGGATTTCAAAGATTTCTGATGATTGCACACGATTTCGGTAGATGGAAAGGATTGCGGATGGATGGCGACACGTGTGAACACATGATTTCAGGAGTTGTGGCCCCCTCGTGAAATGCACACTGCTGCTGCACCGAGAAAAAAGTTTAGCTGATCCAAGCATAAAATGATGCGTGATTTGGCAAATGCACCAATGCGTGGTGGCTCTAAAAAAGTATCTTTGAATCTGGCATCAGATGCGAGATCTACGCATCAGTGCGAGATCTAGGCACTTGGTGAATGGTTGCATCAAGTGCCGTATGCTTGACCCACACATTCAATGCATACATCAGCCGTCATATGCTTGTTGGAAAACTAAGTATCTTGTATGCGGAAACCACGCATCAGAAGGCTGGTGTAGGCATACTTTTCTGTCCGTGTGGGAAAGAAATGGATTAGTAAGCACTCGCGAGCACGGATTTAGCGCGCGGCAAGAGAAGGCTTGTGACCACTTCAGTGCGACCATAAGACCGCGACTGGCAGAGAGAGCAGGGTGCGTCCGCCTTTTATAACCTCGGGCGCTTCGCCTCAGTGCTGCCAGACTCGAGCTGCCCGGTTCCGCCGCCAGAGGGAGCTGGATCCGCGCGAATCCGCGGCGCGCGGGTCAGCCCAAATCCACCGCAAACCAAGCGTTTTCCGCCCAAGTTTCCGCGCGGAATTTTTGAAATAAAATTTTAACGAGGAAAGTGTAGGAAAGCAAATATTTTAATATTTGTTCTGTAGTTCTTGAAACGTCTCAGAGATGCCGTTACTAGTCACACCGGATCGTATGAATATGAATGTGAATGGAGTGCAGCCAGTGACTTTTTTACAGGTTATCCAACTTATATGCAGTAAAATCCACTGTTTTCCTCTCCGAAACTAGGTTCAGCCCAAATCCGCGCCGGTCAGACAGCGTTTCAGCCCAAAACGCGGAAAACCGCAATCCGAAATTTCTACCCGCCGTTTGACCTTCCTTTTCAGCCCAATTCGCGGAAATCCGCGCATTCTGGCAGCACTGCTTCGCCTGGTTTCTGAATAACGTGGAACCTAACCGTCAGAATTAGTTTGTGCAAAGCGTGCCGTTCACTTTTCGGTTTCTGAAATTAAAAAAATACGATTTCACGAAATCCTAAGAGGCACGAAGTACGTTAATGTTTTAGTTTCACAAAATAATCAGGCGAATGGTTTATTCGTAGAAATATTGACTTTAAAATTTCCAGCCCTTTGGATTATATTATTGAATTTGTTTTATCTCACGGTTTGATCAGCGTCACTAGTATAGCGGATCAAATGCAAAAGGTGAGCTCTCTAGCTCAAATGATTTAGAAGTTAGTCTCTCAGTAAAATTTATCCGATCAGCTTTATTTTTGAAGTAAGGGCGCGTTGTGCAACGAATATAAGAACACTGCTTTCACATTTTTGTTCTAACGTGTTCTTCCAAAAGAAATTTTTGAACTATTGTGCATTATTTGAAGCAGCCCCTTTCCCCCAGTCACGGTCCTCCGGTCCTCCTCCCCTGCGCGCCGCGCAGAGGGGCAGCGAGGGGCCGAGCGGGCGAGTACCTGCGACAATGCCGATTCGGCTTTGGCTCGCCTTCGGAACTGGCACTATTCGCAGTCGGCTGGAGGAAGCGCCGCCGCCTTATAAACAGAACCGAGCGCGTTTGAGGTGGGAGTGCGCAGTCCTCCCTTCTATGGTTCTAGGCTGGGACCTCCACTCAACAAAAGAAGGCTGGGGGAGGCGCCGCCCCCTTCGACAAAACGGAGCGCGTTTGAGGTGGGAGTGCCCAGTCCTATCCCTTTCGTGGTTCTAGGTTGGGACCTGCACTCAACAAAACAAGGCCGATGGATCTGCGGCTCACGGCTCACGCGTCCACCTCGCGACTTAACTCGCGTCAAGGCGCCACTAACGCACCAAGCGACTTTAACTATTTATTTTAGCCAAATGAAATGTTACACAGCCGAAATGAATGTGAAAATAGCAGTTACAGACCTGCAGAAATCGTTTTGCAAAGTTTCACGGAGGTTCAATACGAAGGAACAAAAGTGATTTACGCAAAAGATACACGTAAATGTAAACCATTTTAAGAATTCTGCTCACCAGATTGAAGTCAAACTTACCAAAACGTTTTCTGCAGGTATATTACAACAACTATTAATGCATTCAATTCGCCTTGTAAACGTTTATTGCTTGGGTAAGATCGGCTGCGGCCAGGAGGGGCCATCATCAAGAAATAAAATTAAAAAATTCTAACGCTAACGCGTTAAACGGCCCCCTTGGTTTGAACACTTACCTCAAAGTCAAAAAGAATTTAATAATATAGAGCCAGAACTATTGGTGATAGCCAAATCATGAATTTTATTCGCCAGACATCGGGCGCACAAAATGTCGCCCAGCGGGCCAGCTGTCAACA
Source organism: Frankliniella fusca (assembly GCA_029379305.1). Classification (NCBI taxonomy): domain Eukaryota; kingdom Metazoa; phylum Arthropoda; class Insecta; order Thysanoptera; family Thripidae; genus Frankliniella; species Frankliniella fusca. Next base: position 11,507 of record JAHWGI010000265.1, read on the forward strand.
ACGCGCCTTGACAACCACTGAATCAAACCACCAGCCAAGAATTAAAGGGTTCTAGTTTCACATTTGCCACACACTTACCATTAAATGAAAAAGAAATTTAAAATTTTAGGTCAAAACTCTCTGTGAAAGCCCGAATCGTGAATTTTATCCGCCTCACATTTGAGACACAAACATGGCGCCGAGCGGGCCAGCTATAAACAACGCCGCCTTGGTGTCCACTTAAACCAACCCAAAATATATTTTGCCAGTTTTAAATTTAGTAACGACGTAAAATGATGTTGCAGGCCTTTACCAAACAATTATGGGAGCCTCTACGCATTTCCAGGGAACACAGAGGCAGACTAATTTTTATCTACGACTGAAAACATGAACTGAGGACTGACTCTGAGGTTGGCGGTCTGTTATTTTTTCGGTAAAAATGAAGTAGGTTTCGAAAGGGCGGTACGGTGGTCACGTGCGAATTTCAGTGGTGTCATCTCTTTCTGGCGCGGTTAACTGAAGCAAAGCTTTGTTTGAACGCAGACTTTGGAGGTTTCTCTTTCGCTCCGCTGACGAGTCGAGCAACCAGAACTTCAAATCAAATTTCCAAAATTTCTGTAAGAGCGATTTTGATAAAACTTCGAAATTGCATTTAGAATATACACCCGACAAACCATGTTAGTACGCCGTTATGTTGCGGCAACCATTCGCTACGTTGCCTTCGTTTCGGGCCCGTTTTCGTTGTCTGGCGGCGTTGCGGCTACTAGACCGCAAACCAATGTTGGCGTAGTTACGTTACGTCGCAATCGCGGCCACGTGATTTTGGTAACCGAATTAAAGCAATGTTGCTCCTTAGTTGTGACAACACTCTCGTCACTACGTTTCTCTGAATACATCTGAGCTACGTTACAGATGCCATTGAAAAAGTAGGACATTTTCAGTACGTCGCCGTAACGTCAGAGTTACGATTGCAACTCTACGTAGCGTAGGGGATGTCTGCCGTAACGTGGAGCTCTGTACGCCAGTGGCACGTAACGCCGGCAACCTCAGCGCAACGAAACGACGACAATGCCTACTTTACGGAGCGCGGCCTTTATTGAGGCAACATAGGGTCCACGTTGCCAGAAGGTAGTTACGATACGTACAGCGCCGCAACGGAGCTGCGGCTCCGTCTGCACGACCACCGGCCGGCAACGCAAAAGAAACCGAGAGATGGTTCGTGGTTATTTAATAACGCTGCCGTTACGTAGCTCCGACGAAGAAACACCTACGTCGACCCGCCATCGTTGTATCAACGCTTCCGCCAAGCCGTTGCCACGGCAATGTCTTAGCAACAGCCCTTCAACGGAATAAGGGGCGCACTGTCTGCGAACCTATTGACAGAGCGATGCTAACACATGACACTCAAGACGTTGTCCTGAGGTTGTCAGCTCAACGGAGCCGTCAGTACGTTGTAGAGGACACAACAGGGCATCGTAACGGAAACATGACGAATATTTTTTTGACTGTGGCAAAGGCGCCGTCACGTTACCTCGAGGGAGTCATGACGACGGCGACATGGCAACCTTACAGCGCCTTCACCATGGCAACAGTACTTTGCTGTGCGCGTGGCAATATTATGGCCCAGTTTTAAGCAGAATCACGTCTGTGGTATACGCGCCGTAACGTTACCGCTACGTTGTCTTCACGGCGTAGACATGGCAACTTCCCAGCTCCACGGCCAAGAAAACCGCAAAACGTCGATTGAGTATCAACGTTACAGTCACATGCCACACGAAAACACAGTAACGCTTCAATCGTCAGAACGTTATCTTAACGGGGCCTAAGCGACGGCGACATGGCGACGTCACAGCAACTCTACCATGGCAACAGTACTTTGGTGTACGCGTGGCAACCTAATGGCCCTATTTTAAGCAGAATCATGGTTGTGGTATAAGTGCCGTAACGTTACCTCGACGTGGGCCTTACAACGGCGACATAGTACCCTACCACCGCCACTGCCAAGCCAAACCTAATACATTTAAAACAATATCTTAGCCGTGGTATGCGCACTTTCACGTTTACTTCAATGCGGCTTGAATAACGTAAACACGGCAACGTTATATCGTCACTTTTACGGCAACCATGCCTTAACGAGTGAATGTCAGCGTAACAGTCACATGCCGCACGATAACACAGTTACACTTCAATCGCCATAACGTTACCTTAACGGGGCCTGAGCGACAGCGACATGGCGACGTCATAGCAAGTCTACCATGGCAACAGTACTTTGCCGTACGCGTGGCAACATTATGGCCACATTTTAAGCAGAATCACATCTGTGGTATACGCGCCGTAACGTTACCGCTACGTTGTCTTCACGGCGGAGACATGGCAACTTCTCAGCGCCACGGCCAAGAAAACCGCAACACGTCAATTGAGTATCAACGTTACAGTCACATGACTCGACTTGAAAGAACCAGGTCACAAATGACGAAAGGTTGTTCACCGACCGTAGCCGGCTACTCGCGGGGCCTTTCCACCAGGCACGTGCCCAAGACATCGTGCTTATCTGGCTTCCAGTTGAACCCCTCATCCTAACGCGTTGGCAGCTACCTGATGCCACACGGAAACACAGTTACGCTACACTCGCCATAACGTTACCTTAAGGGGGCCTAAACGACGGCGACATGGCGACGTCACAGCAACTCTACCATAGCAACAGTACTTTGGTGTACGGGTGGCAACCTAGTGGCCACATTTCAAGCAGAATTACGGTTGTGGTATAAGGGCCGTAACGTTACCGCTTCGTGGTCATCACAACGGCCAGTGCCATATGGATTCCGAAACTCCTCGATTTAATGTCAACGACCCTAGTTTGCTGTTTGAAAGTTGATGAAATTTTAAAAGGTGTCCTAGATGATTTATTTCTACACACTCAACTTTTTTGCACAAGTTTATCTGCTGATCTGAACACTTCTGTGCATGGAAACGCAAGAAACCGTGCTTTTAATGCGCGCAAATCTGTGCAAAAAACTAAATGTGTAGTTCTGCGAAAGTGCTTTCACAGAAACAACACAAATACACTTAGCGTGTGTAGCACGAGACATTATCTGCGGTTATCGTCGCCGCACGACAGCCAAAGAAGTGCAAAGCAGCCGCCGATACCTTAGGCACACCCGCGTCTGTGAGAGCGCCGTACGGCTAGGCAACCGCTCGACTCCGCTGTACGCTTGGTTGCCTACCAGTCCGTCCAGGTGCTGAGCGCGTGATCACCCTGTTTGACCAGTGTTGTTTGACCAGTGTTGTTTGCATTTCTTTTGCATGTTGCTGCTGCGGTGTGTGCTGTTGCCTTGAGAGGAGGCGTTTGCACGTACGTCGCTTCGCTCGCTCTGTGATGAACCCTGCCAGCAAAATGTGGCAAACTACGTGCAGGACTACAGCTGCGCGCTTGCTTGGCAATAAAGTACAGTTTCCTATCTTGCACATCATCACTGGTAAAACTAAGGCGTAGCCTTACGCCCCGTTTTCAAGCGTACTGAGATTACGCTTGAAATCAAGCGTAATGGGTCGATCCGCTAATATTCGTCCTATGGAAGAATTTCTTTCGTACGCTTGATTTCAAGCGTAACGTCTTCAAGCGTAACTGTATGCTTCATTCAAGCGTACAGTTACGCCTTAGTTTTACCAGTGATGTTTTGCCTTCATTTAGACAGTCCATTGTGGTTGGCTTTACCCGTAGGTAAATATACCCGTTAAAAGCCAGCCAGCCCAGTTAAGCCCAGCCAAAATTTTCCTAGGGACCCCGTAGTCTGACATCACCCGCGATCTGGAGGTCAAAGGACTCGCCGCCACTCGTAGACCGTAAAAAGTAAACACCCAACACTTGAGGAGGCAACCTCGTTCGAGCCCCGCCAGCTCCGTTTGGATTTTGATTTGGCTGTAAAAATAATAGCCAGTCTGCTCCAGTTTAAATAGAGATTATAACTACCAATTTAGCAAAACTTGAATGGCGGTTGTATAAAGATACCCGTTACTGTTAAGATAACCTTTCAACTGTTAACATTCCCGTTCCATTGTAAACATACTACCGTTATATTGTTAAGATAACCGTTCCATTGTAAACATAACCGTTCAAGATACTGTCTGTCTACCGGCCGGCAGGCCAGTTTTTTAAAAATAAACTTGCTGTGTTTTCAGCAAAGTGCAACCAGTTAGGCAGCGGTACGGATACAAGCAGGTGTCCAGTTTTTCTGATCCACATGATCAAGATCATGTAGCGGTGAGTGCCAAGACAGAAAGGATTTTATTTCTTCAGATTCAAAACATAATGGGAGGCAGAAATCAAATGCAAAACATCGTATGTTTCATCGCAACCAGTTGAGCAACAGAGGTGTTGCACTTACGCTAGACGCGTGAGCAGCAACGTTTAACAGATGAAAAGCGATAGGTGGCATTGGCGGGAAAGGGGAGGGGCGGTGGGCTGTCCGGCGCGCTCGACGGCCTGACCAAGGACGAGAACTGCAGAACCGAGTCGGCGCCAGGCACACGCCCCAAGGGCGGGCGGCGGGCCGAAAAGTTTTGGTAAATTAAATTTAAACAATCTTCCCATTTTGGAAAAAAAAAATATCTTAATAAATTTGTGCTTGGACGTGTCACTGACGTGTCACTGACGTGTCACTGACGTGTCACTGACGTGTCACTACCGTGTCACTGACGTGTCACTACCGTGTCACTGACGTAGCTAGACCGTTTTTACGGAGGCCCGCCCTCCCAGCCCTCTCTTATATATTAACCCCATTTTCTCCTAACCTTTTTAAGAAGACGAACGAGATCGAGAGTAAAAGCAGATGCTACCTTTGGTATCATCTGCTAAAAATCATTAATTTTAGCAGGTGTCCCAACCCTCAGCCGGTCCGGCCCGTCACTGCCACTGCCCGGTGCCCGTCACCGCGCAGGCTTAGTGCGTTCCAGCGGGAACTATCAGGCGGCACTTAGACCACACCTTACAAAGGGAACCTCGCGAAGTGTAAATTCCCGATTTCGATGAAACTTTAGGAAGCTGTAGGCCTTTATGTGTCTTCCTTGGCCACACCAAAACTTGCGGCTCAAATTTTTATCTAGGGGGTTTTAATGCCATAAAAGCAGTAAAAACGACTTTTAGCATACCGGTACATGTGTATGAGGGTTCGTCACAAGATGTAACTCAGTTGCCCTATAGGCGAAAATTTTGTCCGTTTCGACGTATCTTGCACCGTTTAGGCGCTAGAGAGGATTTTTGGAATAATAGTTTTTTCATGCACGTCGACGGTAACGATTTTCCAAAGTTTCATCAAAATCGGGAATTTACACTTGGCGAGGTTCCCTTGTGAGACTTCTTTCTATAAGCTCGGCACTCGGCGCGCTCCGTTTTGCTGGGAACTGACAGCTGCGGGCGCCGCGCCCAAAGAGTCTTGTTTTACTTCCTCGCCTATTCCCCTACACCTTCGGACGAACAAGGGCAGCTGCACGACGTCCTGCCCAAAAGGTTTTGCTAATTTCAATTTGAACACTCTTAACAATTTTTAGGACCCGTTAGGGGAGCCTATTGCTTTCGCCAGAAAGTATTTTATTCCTCCTCGACAATGGCCCTTTTTGGAACACTGTAAAATTCTTACGAAGAAAATTCTTCGCAGCGTTGCGAAGAATTTGGCTGCTTCGTAAGGCTTCGCAATACGAAGTATTTTCTTCGCAAGCTCTGCCTTGCGAAGAAATTTCTTCGCACACTACGAAGAAAATGCTTCGCAATACAAAGCAGCCAAATGCTTCGCAGCTTACGAACGATTTTCTTCGTGATGCGAAGCATTTCTTCGCAAGGTTTTTACAGTGAAGTAGACGATTGTTTCTATAGGATTTTAACGTAAGAAAACTGAAAAATAGTTTGAAAAATTAGAAAATGTTCAAGGTGTATTTGATGTAAATTTGTCTATACGTTTTTTTAGCAATTTTAGTTTGCATCCTTAGTTTCTATAGTGATTGCGAGCCGAGCACCTTTGAGAGGCTCAACGCCTCGGCGCGCAGGGGAGGATCGCGGCTTTTGGGGTACCTGTTGATTCAACTTAAGCACAGTAGTTCAAAGACTAAAATTTTGAAGGACATGTTAGAATAAAATTGTTGACGCAGTTTTCGAATAACCATTACATTACGAGCCTACAGTTCAAAAATCAAGCTACAATCGGACAAATTTTACTGACAGACTAATTTCTTAGTCGTTTGAGCTAGATAGCTGAAATTTGGCATCCAACCCGCTGTACTAGTGACACTGATCAAACACTGGGGTTAAACATTTATTTTACTTAACAAAAAAAAGTAGATTTTATTTTCTTATTTACCTAGACCATCCACGAAAGTCTCCAATTCAGCCAAAAAGTTAATAAACTTCGTGCGTACCAGGTTTTTGTAAAATCGATTTTTTTTTTTTTTAATATAATTGTCAATTCAGCTCCCATCTTATTTGGGTTTATGGTGATTGCTTGCGGCAGTGTTGTTGATTGCTGGCCCAGCGGGTGATGACATTTTATGTGCAAAATGTGAGGCAGGTGAAATTCGCGCTTTGGTTTGATAACGTTTTGACTGAAAATTATTAAAGTCTTTCTCATTCTCAAGTTAGTGTTAAGACCCAGGGGGCCGTCTAACGCGTGAGCGTTAGAATTTTTTTTTAACTAGAAGCGCAGGTCTTGCGCTACTAAACCGTTGGTGCGGGGCAGTGACCTGATTCGCAATATTTATAGCAGTGTGTGTCGGCCTCAGCATCACACTTACTCAATTTTGTGGAACATATTATGTAGAGAGACCCACAAAAAAAAGTAAGTAAGTACAAGGGGGCCACTACTTACATTTAGGATGTACACAGAATTACGGGATTGCAGGGATTACCCTTAGATTTTGCGCGATTAGACGTAAAAATTCATGGTATTTCCGGCTCTAAAACCAATAAATGTAGATAAAAGGGTGAAATTTAGTGATATTTCTTTAATATTTTTAAGAATTACTGAAGTTTTGGCAACGGTAATAGTGTTTTTGACAATGTGGTGGCCTTGCCCCCCAAGGTATATATGCTGCGCTAATTCAGCTTTATGTCTAGCACTATTTAACAAAAATATATGTCCTACACCCTTTCTTTATTTATTTATTTTTATTTTTAACCAATGTGGAATCTAACCCCTCCCAGTGTTCTGCATATACAGGACATTCCCAGCTAAAGTGAAGTGATCTGACACAATATCATCTTATTATTTCGTTGTCTATATGCATTAAGTTTTCATCTCGCTTGTCCCTAATGGAAACCACGCACGGCGCAGCGCCGCTGGCGAAACCACGCACGGCGCAGCGACGCTGGCGAAACCACGCATCTTTGCGGGGCCTCCATCAAACCACGCACGGAGCAGCGCCGCTGGCGAAACCACGCAGGTCCATTTTTCAAAAATTTCGAGATATTTATATATTCTGAAAGAGCAGAATTTCCTCTTTTCAACGGTATACATCTCCAAAAATCACCAAAAAATGGACTTGAGTGGTTTCGCCAGCGGCGCTGCTCCGTGCGTGGTTTGATGGAGGCCCCGCAAAGATGCGTGGTTTCGCCAGCGTCGCTGCGCCGTACGTGGTTTCGCCAGCGTCTCTGCGCCGTGCGTGGTTTCCATTAGGGACAAGCGATCTGTTTTGGACAAGGGCGCACCTTCACATGAGGGTGCCTCTCAGATGAGATTGGACCAAACTCGATATGAAGGCTCGAAAAATTTACCTTTGATTAAAGTTTGTGATTCCTTGCCTTTCATAATAATATTATCACCAAGACAATATAAGTCTCATCCTAAAAACATAGCACATTAGTTGGTGTGTGACAAATCAGGGAAGATATCCACCAAAATACCATGTACAAACTTTATTTTCATAAAAAATAAAGGATCTGAAAAGTTTTGGCTTCATTCAACAGTTTTATTTTGTTGTATTTATGCTAAGCACTAAGTTTCATATCAGTTCAAAGCATTACCATAGCTATAATACTGAACTGAAACACAAGTTCCACTGCACTGAAAATCTAGAAGTCATAATTCTCGCCCCCTCACGAGTGAGAATTTGAGGGCAATTTTATTACTCTCTGGAGAGTAAGAATTTTTTTCCTCGCCCTTTATGAGAAAGAATTTTGAGACCTCGCCCAAAGTAAGTGAGAATTCATGCTCAAATTAAGTGAGGTTAAAAAATCCTTACTCAAATAGAGCGAGGCTAAAAAATATCTCGCTCGAAAAGAGTGAGGTTAAAAATTCTCACTCCAATTTAGCATGGAAAAGTGTCCTCTCCTATTTCGGGTGAGAAATTGGATTCCAGGGTTTGCAGTGTGAAAGCCGCTAACTAACTTGGAATATTTTGAAGGTGTCATCTCTTGGTCAGAAAATAGAAAGGGGTTGAAATCTTACCATATTTCATGAGTATTAGTTCCCTAAACCTGTTTTATTCTTATTTCTGCTGTAAAGAAACTTCTGACTAGTTGTGATAAGCCACAGAAAATTTTGAAGAATCACTAAAGTTTTGGCAACGGTAATTGTGTTTTTGAATATGTGGTGGCCTTGCAAACCAAGGTATCTATGCTGCCCTAATTCAGCTTAATGTCTAGCACCATTTAAAAAATATATAGGTCCTACACCCTTTTTTTAATAAATATATATTTTTATTTTTAACCAATGTGGAACCTAACCCCTCCCAGTGTTCTGCATATACAGGACATTCCCAGCTAAAGTGAAGTGATCTGACACAATATCATCTTATTATTTCGTTGTCTAAATGCATTAAGTTTGCATCTGTTTTGGACAGGGCCGCACTTTCACATGAGGGTGCCTCTCAGATGAGATTGGACCAAACTCGATATGAAGGCTCGAAAAATTTACCTTTGATTAAAGTTTGTGATTCCTTGCCTTTCATAATTATATTATCACCAAGACAATATAAGTCTCATCCTAAAAACATAGCACATTAGTTGGTGTGTGACAAATCAGGGAAGATATCCACCAAAATACCATGCTAATGTACAAACTTTATTTTCATAAAAAATAAAGGATCTGAAAAGTTTTGGCTTCATTCAACAGTTTTATTTTGTTGTATTTATGCTAAGCACTAAGTTTCATATCAGTTCAAAGCATTACCATAGCTATAACACTGAACTGAAACACAAGTTCCACTGAAAGCCGCTAACTAACTTGAAATCGAGCTTGAAATATTTTGAAGGTGTCATCTCTTGGTCAGAAAATAGAAAGGGGTTGAAATCTTACCATATTTCATGAGTATTAGTTCCCTAAACCTGTTTTATTCTTATTTCCGCTGTAAAGAAACTTCTGACTAGTTGTGATTAGCCACAGAGTATTATTTTTTTATTTTTTACTTTATTGTTGTCAGTAATACAGAGGAAATGGCTTTAAACTGATATTCAAGGCAAGTGTTAGAAAAATTTATTTTAAATTTAATCTGGTATATCGTTTTTAATTAATTTTTTGATTTTATTTACAGAGTGATTTTTATCTTAGAGAAGGAAAATACAGTCAAACTCTAAGCGCTTTTCTCCCGTTGGCATTCTGATATTGATTTAACATCTGCGCAAGCAGAAAGAGAATCCTGAAGGATTTCTTTACATTTTTTCAACCAAAAGAAAGATCTTTTGATTCTGAGTCTATCTTAACAGCTCCCAAATATATATGGCAAGAGTAAGTCTGTGTAAGTCAGTGTACTAAGCGTATGCAGCCCCCTCCCCCTTCCCCGCTCCTCCCGCCTCGTTCGTCTCGCCGTTGTTTGGTACCTTTTACCAGGCCGGCCCTCGCGGTGCGTGAGTCGCATTGAAAACGTGATCTCACCGCGGAAAAGCTAAAAGGTTCCTCTACAATCGGCCCGCTCGAGCCGCCCCCAGCACTGCGGCCACCGGCCCCGCCGCCCCCAGCACTGTATGCCGAGTGATTCAGAACATTCCTGTCGCACTCACGGAGGAGTCCCATGTAGGGGATAGGGCTGCTCCATGAGTGCGACAAGGACAGCGGTTGAGATTCGCGATGAGCATACGGGGGCCTAGCTGCTTCCAGATGGAACACAGGGCCAGGCCGGGCCGGGCCGCCAGCTCTCAGCGGGCCAGCGGCGGAGCGCTGCACGGCCGAGTGCTCACTGGTGCTCACGCCTCTCGCAAGCAGCTAGGCCCGAGGGGTTGACAACTCGAGATTTTTGCGAACACAGGAGTTCAAGAGAACGCGGAGAACGCGGAGTACCCGGAGTACAGTCGGAGAACTCGGAGAACTGCTGGAGTTCTCGGAGAACAGCCGGAGTACAGTCCGAGTGCACTTGGCGTACTCGGAGAACAGCCGGAGTACACACAAATTGTGCGGAGAACAGTCGGAGAACACACAAATCGCGCGGAGAACAGTCGGAGTACACTCAACCAACGTTCAGCCAACAGCTACTCTTTTGCACCGTACACTGTTAAAACCTTGCGAAGAAAAAGTTCGTATCACAAACAAAATAGTTTGTGAGCTGCGAAGTATTTGGCTGCTTCGCAATTGCGAAGAATTTCTTCGCAACTTACAAACTATTTAGTTTGTAAGGCGTAAAAAGTTTGTAAGCTTGCGAACTGTTTTGTTTGTAATACGAACTTTTTCTTCGCAATGCGAAGCATCCAATTTCTTTGAAACGATTGTTCACAAGGTTTAAACAGTGTAATTCTGAAGGGGAGCGCCTGGCGCATAGGCAACACATTTGACGCGTCGCCTTACAGATAGGCAGCCGTGTCGCGCGGGTTTCATAGCGAGGCGGAACTGTTCGGTCGGCGAGAGTGTGCCCGTCCGCCTGAGCCAGGGTGAGACGGGTGAGAGGTTAAGTGAATAACGTCCTGCAACTCCCTCACTCGGGGAATACAACAGCAGCACCACCGTCCCACCTCCTTCCCGACCAGTGAGGTGGTCCTCATACCCCCGTGATAGATGTACGACAGATACAAACATCACGTGATAGTCGTGCCCCCCCCCCACAAACAGTGAATAAGCGTGGGGTTACACTGACCACGTGATGGATGGAACCGAAGGACCGAAGGTGGTACATCAGTCCCGTGATACCTAACCCCTACTCAAGGGGGTATATCGGTTACGTGATGGTTCCCGGGGTAAAATTCCCATGGCTTCTCCTATAGGCACTGCTCTCCCATAGGCACCCATAGGGATGCCCATAGGGTCTGTTACCATGTAATTATGGCCCATCGGAACCCATGAGACTTTTCCTATGGGAATGGTCTTCCATGGGAACAATGCATACCCATAGGAAAAGTGTGCCCGAAGGCATTTTCTTCCTATGGGCACTTTCCTATGGGTACTTTCCCATGGGCGTTTTTTGGTATTTGAACCCGCGACCTTTGTGTTATGAGTTTGTCGCTTAGCCAACTCCGCTACCTAGACATCTATGTTATATATGACCCGGGTTCCTATCTAAGTAAAGCCCATTGGAGACCTCTTCCTATGGACATGTTCCTATGGGAATGGTGGGCTTCCCATGGGAGTTACTACCCATGGGCAAGTTCCTATGGGAATAGTGTGCTTCCCATGGGAGTTACTACCCATGGGCACGTTGCCCATAGGAAAAAGCCCGCCTACAGGTTGATTATACCCATGGGCATGATATCCCCATGAGAAGGCTATAGGAACTGCCTATGGGCATGATGTCCCCATGATGTGGCTATGGGTACTGTCCATAGGTTTGAGCTCTGCCAATGGGAAGAGGGCTCCTGCCCATGGGAGGAGAGCTTTGATCCCTATGGGCGTCATGGGAATTTTACCCCGGGATTATATACTCCCAGTGTCAAAATAGGCATTTGGGGGGTATAACGATCACGTAATGGTCAAATCCCCAAGTTGCACCATTGTAGAACCTATTATGGTACCCTACGCCAACTCTGCAAATAGTGATGCGACTGCGAATAGTGTGTAACTCCTGCAAAATACAGTCGTTTAAAGGGGTATGGCCATCACATGACGGCTTTACCGCACCTATAAAGCAGAAGGTGGCCGAAGGTGTCGGGGGTAGCCTTCACGTGGTGGTCATTGGTCATACCCCCATACAGGAAAGACGCCAATTGGGGTACAGTCAAGTGCCCTAATTTCGGACGAATTGAGCGGTTTTTCCTTTCTTACGTGTGGGCATGATGAAATATGAAAAATCTGTTGCGATTGGAAAAACTATGGTTCGAGACACGTCGGATGACACCCATGCCGAATTTCTATCTAAATGTGTGTAGCTACAACAGCGTTCGAGAGAGTGTCCGAAATTAGGGACGAAAGTGCCCTAACTTCGGACACGTGCTCTAAATGGCTAGTTTCGCTGTAGAATGAAATTTTATAGAAACGTTTGTTGTTGCAAATTTAATTTTAAATAATTTTGTTTTTATGGTCTGCAACGATATCTGTACTAGTTTAGGCTCTATAACCGTCTATAGCCCTACAAAGGAAACAACTTCAGCACACTATTTCTCCTAAACTAGCAGAGATATCGTTGGAAACTAGAATACAAATCTTGTTTAAAATCAAATTTGCAACAAAAAACTTTTTCATGAAATTTCTGTAGGACACACTCTAAAAATCTCCATGTATTTGGCCCATAAGAAAAAGTGTCCGAAATTGTAGCACTTTCAAAAGTCGTCCGGTACCAAAAAACGGTTTGACTTACAAAATAAATTTTTACGTAGTTCTGTAGCCAAAATACCATACATTCATTCGTTAAAGAACCACCCACGGGGCAGCACACACCTACATAAGCCCCGGTTTTTGGGGGAGCTTTTTTCACAACAGCAATTTGGTTCTATATGCTTTTTTTAACTTTAAATTCCTGTGTGCTTTAAAACTTTAAAGGTACTTCAACCGACTTGACGAAATATGGTACACTATACTGCAAAATTAACGATGCTGTTTCCGGATTTTGAACATCTCAAAAGGTGACCGAGATAGGTTGAAATAAGCACTTCTCTGCAAATTGTCCGAAATTAGGGCACAAGTCCGAAGTTAGGGCACTTGACTGTATAGCCTTCACGTGGTGGTTCATGTCGTGTTCGGAACACGCATAGGGGGGTATGGCCTTCACGTGATCATTATACCCTTTAAAACGGCTGTATTTACAAATTATTCGCAGTCGCATCACTGTGATATAGTACATTGGTACTGTAAATGAGGTATTTTACGAGGGGGAAATCACTTGCGTAATAGCTCGTACACCCAGACCTGTAATAATTACGTAATAGAACGAAATAGCCCGTAATAGTGCGTAATAGCCTGTAATAGGGCGAAATTGCCCGTAATAGAGCGTAATAGTGGCGTAATAGTGGCGTAATAGAGCGTAATAGTGGCGTAATAGAGCGGAATAGCGTTGTAATGGTGCCTTATGAGGATGAAGCGCTCAAGCTCGAGGCTGCACTTCGGTCTGTTTTCTTCGAAGGGTTTAAAGAGATAAATTGAAGCATGGTCGTAGCATCAACTACAAAACTGTAAAATGATGCACCATTTTATAGACACAATTGAATAATAGTAAATGTCACATCAGTACCACAACGACGATTTTAGGTCTAATTCTTTTAAACCGACATTTTTCCAAAAAGGTGACGCACTCTGTTTCTTGCATTACTTCCTGACGCACAGCGTTAACGCATGGAAATAGGTATACTGCGGCGGGACAGTCGTAAACAAACATACGCTGGTATCGTGGTCCCACCGGAAGAATAGCCCCCCTCTCTCTCTCTCTCTCTCTCTCTCTCTCTCTCTCTCTCTCTCTCTCTCTCTCTCGCACTCATGGGCTAGCCTATACTTCCTTTCCATTTGGTGTGCTAAACTCTCGGTGGTCGTACGATATGAAAAATTCTGCAAGAGTGGGTACGCAGAAGTGTAAGGGTGAGTCGGTTTGGCAGACCTTTCGGTTTCGACTTTTGGATGGCATTAAAAAGTCTCGTTTTTTTTTATTTTATTTTTATTTTTTTTGCACGGTTGGTTGCATTCTCTTCCGTCGGACGCATTTTCTTGAAGTTTTAGTCGTACTGATTGACTCATTTACTGGAAAGAGCAGCAAATGAACGAAGAGTAGTGTCATGCACGCAAAATATCCTCGTAAGAGCAGCGTAATACTTGTGTAATAGCTTCGTAATAGCTTTGTAATAGCCGTAATAGCGGCGTAATGGCCGAAATAGCGGCGAAATAGCCTTAATAGAACGTAATGTGTAATAGTTCGTACACCCTTTCCCGAAGTGATTTCCCCCTCGGTATTTTACGAATTAGAAGAACAGGAGGAATATCGTCTGCTCCCGGACCATAAGAAAGCCTCGACCAATGAGAGAGGGCTTCTCTCGTGGCCCTGTCGAGAGAGCCCTTCTCTGATTGGTCGAGGCCTTGTGATGGCCCAGGAGCAGACGACATTCCTCCTGTTCCTCTAATTCGTAAAATACCTCATTGGTTCTACAGTGGTGCAACTTTGGGGGTATAACCATCGCGTGATCATTATACCCCCAAATGCCTATTTTGAAGCTGGGGTTACAACCATCACATGACTGTTATACCCCTTTGAGGGAGGTAGGTACCACGAGACTGTTGTACCTCATCGGTAAGAGGTTCATCCATCACGTCACGTGGTCAGTGTACCACTACTGTATGCTTAGCATTTGGTATAGCATCATGCCACACCTGCAGCACCCACGAGCACCTACCCCTGCCGGTCAAGCGCAGGCTCTGCATGCTGGCGGCCAAGGGCATCGCTGGCGCCGGCAGCACCCACGATCTAAATTTGAATTCATTTGAGCGAAGTAATGCCGCAGTACAGTCGGAGAACATTTGGAGTGCAGTCGGAGTGCAGTCGGAGTGCAGTCGGAGTACAGTCGGAGTACAGTCGGAGAACAGTCGGAGTACTCGGAAAACAGTCGGAGTACTCAGAAAAAAGTCGGAGTACACAAAGTTCAAGCGGAGTGCACGGAGTACAGGCGGAGTACACGGAGAACGGTTGGAGTACACGGAGAACACCCGGAGTACACGGAGAACATCCGGAGTACACGGAGAACATCCGGAGTTCTGTTGACGAGGAACACAGGAGAACGCGAGTTGTCGACCCCTCGGCTAGGCCCCCGTATGCTCATCGCGAATCTCAACTGCTTAGGAGAGCGATGGGCAGACATGCGTAAGACCACGGTACTGCAAGGGCAGGAGAGGGAGGGGGAGGAGGGGAGGTGGCAGTGCTAGGCCATGGAGGAAAAGGAGTCCAAGTGAGGTGGGTCAAGAAATCAGCTACAATTGGAATTTGCCTACGTTCCAAGCGGCTAACTCCACCGCGGGCGGGGGGGGGGGGGGGGGGGGGTCACTCGTGGATCCGCGCCTGGTCAGCCTTGACCCGTCGGTCCAGCGCGGTCGTGCTGCTGGCTGGGCACGGTGTTGACACATCGCTCTCTCACACCGCTGTCCTTGTCGCACTCATGGAGCAGCCCCATCGAGATGAGACTCCTCTGTGAGCGCAACAAGGACAGCGGCATGGGAGCGATAGTCTGAATCAGTAAGCTGCCGCCCACGGCATTGCCGCCCCAGCGCTGCGGCCACCCTCAGCCGGTCCGGCCCGTCACTGATGCCACTGCCCGGTGCCCGTCACCGCGCAGCGCAGGCTTAGAGCGTTCCAGCGGGAACTATCAGGCGGCACTTAGACTTCTTTCTAAGCTCGGCACACGGCGCGCTCCGTTTTGCTGGGAACTGACAGCCGCGGGCGCCGCGCCCAGAGAGTCTTGGCTTCCTTCTTCGCCCCATCACACCTTTCGGACGAACAAGAGCAGCTGCACGACGCGCTGCTGAGCAGTCTCTGGGGTCATTCACCGCGGGCCGCTACGGCCCTATCAGCAGACCGAGCGCGTCGGGGCTGAGGGGCACATGTGGATACGCAGCATATGGCCAAAGGAAGGGCCCAGCCCCCCCCCCCCCCTCCTCCTCCCCCCAGTGGTTAGGGTGCTCCAAAAAAAGTGAAGTTTTTTTCCGACGTTAGGTTGGTTCAGTTCCTGATTCTATACCACCAGACGATTCGGAAACCGTCTCTAACTTCGAAATCGGACTTTGGGAACCACTCGCTAAATGCTTTTGAAGTTTTCCATAAGAATAGCATGGGCAAAAGGTACAAAAGTCTTCTAAAATTGATAAAAAATACTAATTTTGGTCGTATTGACAAGTTCTATTGCTCATTTTGACCGCAAAGATTTCACCTTTCGATTGCAAACGCGTCCGGCCCGATCGGACAAGAAACAAAAAAGTTATGGACTTTTGAAGTTTTACCAATTTTGCCCAAAATGCTGAATTGGTAAAACTTCAAAAGTCCATAACTTTTTTGTTTCTTATCCGATCGGGCCGGACGCGTTTGCAATCGAAAGGTGAAATCTTTGCGGTCAAAATGAGCTATAGAACTTGTCAATACGACCAAAATTAGTATTTTTTATCAATTTTAGAAGACTTTTGTACCTTTTGCCCATGCTATTCTTATGGAAAACTTCAAAAGCATTTAGCGAGTGGTTCCCAAAGTCCGATTTCGAAGTTAGAGACGGTTTTCGAATCGTCTGATGGTATAGAATCAGGAACTGAACCAACCTAACGTCGGAAAAAAACTTCACTTTTTTTGGACCACCCTACTCAGTGGTACGCAGCGGCTCGCGGTCTGTTACTCTCCAACCCTATGTACACATGCCCGAGCCCAACTCGCTTCAACTCGCGGCTAACTCGTGAAAAAAATGTCCAACTCGTGAAAACCCGCGCCTAAGTCGCCTAACTCACTGTCCAGCCATTTTGGGAGTGGGGGACCCTCAGCAGCCAATCACTCAGCGGAGTGCCGCGCTATGGTCTTGCATGCCGGGAGCTCCGTCCCACCCGCCGCCTGGGGCTGGCCCTCCAGCGGTAGGGCCCTTATTTGTACCCGGGTATCCGGGTAACCCGGGCGGGTACCCGCTCGGGTAGGAACCGGGTCGATGGGTTTACCCGGGTACCCGGGGTACCCGAGTAAACCCGCCGGACCCGCGCCTGTAGGTAGGCAAATTGACTTGCCTGTATGCCATTTTGCCTATACTTGCAGGCGCGGTTCCACCGGGTTTACCCGGGTGCCCCGGGTACCCCAATAAACCCGTCGACCCGGTTCCCACCCGGGATACCCGGGTACCCGCGGGTCGGGTTTTTAAGAGCCCTATCCATCGGCACGCGGTGACCATGCCGAGGCCGCTGACCCTTGCCTCAATGAGATACGGGTGAGTCCGGCTCGGAGCCGACTGCCAAGCCAACTGAGTCGAGCTCAGCTGAGCCGCGCGAGAGGGCATTGGGGAGATGAGCTGCTAGCAGATTCCGCACGCTAGCACCCCCTCTCTCGCGCCTATAGTTCCTAGGGCGAGATGGGCTAAGCAGACCCCTACCCACTCCCCCCTCACCCGGCGAGCAAGGGGGTGCTCGTGTGCGGAATCTGCTAGCTGCCAACGCGGCAGCAAACGCTGGGAAAACGCGGAGACCCTTCCCCTCTCTCGCTCCCACCCGCGGCTCGCGGCCCGCGGCCCGCGACGCGGCGAGTGCGCAGTAGTGAGAGACAGCGCGTCCGCGGGCAGAGGCGCGACCCTCCACGTCGCCATGAACGCCACGTCGCGCTTGTGGGGCACCCTGTAGCGCGGCTTACCTGTACACCTGGCCAGCACAAAGGGGCGGATACTACGGCTGGAGGAGGGGGAAGGCTATTCTCGTAAACGAGTTGGGGAGCGGCTACGCGACGCCGACGCCAGTTCAGTCAGTACAGCGTTGGTGCCCCCAAGGGACGCCACCATGGCCTCGGCGCCGCGACGCCAGGACGCCAGGACACAAGCAGGCAAGTAACATATCTACATAAGGCTGTGTGACGATTGAGGGGATATATTAATGCTGCGAGAGTCATTGAACGGTAAAACAATTGGAATGGTGATGATTAAAAACCAGCACTGTGATAGAAAGCGTAGTGCTAGTTAGGCGGTAGGCTAAGCCCTAAGTGCAACAGGAGAAGTACGATACCTCTGGGGTGGGCTACACTGTAGGCCAGGAGACATTCAACAAACCAATTTCATGGCCCTGCACAGCATCTAACCACACACCCAGAAAAAATTGTTCCCTGATCCAAGTAAATTTCCAAGGCTAAGATCAATTTTATTTCTAAGAGAATGCAGAATTCCTTCTATTCCAGACATTGCGTCATATTCTGAATATAATATATCCTCAGTATCAAGAGCAAAACCGGATCAAGGCCAAAATTGTTTGGATTAAGAAACGATTTTTCAGAATGTACTGTACATTATAGTATCACGGATTAATCAAATAAAAATAAAAATCCTGAATAAATATGATAGACTTAAATAATTTAAAGAAAATAACGAGACGATGAGGTACTCTCATACAGCCATGGACCCTAATAAGAGTAAATGCTTCACTAAATCCTGATTAAAAAAGCAAATTAATCGGAAGTAAAGATTAGCAGTGTACTCCTGTTGAGCCTCCAGCGTTAGTGAACCCCTAAAGCATTTCATATTTGACATATCACCTGTATGCTTTTATCTACAGCTCATCATTACAGCAGCAACGTAATTAAAGTAATATCTGAGTAAGACAATATATATTATATGTTACACATTACTTCTATTATATGTAACATTAGATATTTCAGATATTTGGAAAATCATAAGCCTGGGAGCAGCAACCATCTTCACTTCTCTGCGGAGACGGGGCACAATGCTCAACAGAAAATGAGACCATTTCAAGAGAAATGGAGAGCAAAAAAGAGTGCTGTAAATTTTGGAATACTAATGAGGGTGGGACAATCCACACCCTGTATCCTCCTGCATATTCAGAAAGGTGGTTGTAGCATATCAAATCAACACCAATCTCAATAAACAGTGATGAACGCTGGCAAAGTCAAATTTCTGGCGGGACAAACGTCACAACATTGTCACACATCACTTCAGAATGTGGCCAAGGGAAAATTCATAAAACTAACCCTAGAAGTAGTCCATCAGACGGGCGAAATCCGGCAGCTCGTATGGAATGGATTGTAAAATAATGTCACGGTTACTTATTTATTAAATCGTTGATCGATTTAATACGTCGTGAGTTGAATAGATTACATTACGCGACTACGCTACTAACCTGTAATCACAGTGCTCCATAGAACGTAGCAAGAGGGTAGTCGGCGCCACATGACACACTCGGTGCTCGACTGTTTCATTATCACGTCAGTTACTGCTCAATACATATTTTAATAATTCGTCAATATTTTAATAAAGCCAGCAATCCCAACCTCGAAACATAATTACGGCGCACATCAGCCCGAAACGTAAACAACCTACTATGATCAGCTCTGCCACCATTGAATGCAATAGCTGCAGTGTTAATCTTTTACTGTCACTTACACCAGATACTTTAAGGTGTAGTAAATTTAAATTAATACCGATATAACCATAGCATAATACACTATCTTTGTGTGTAAAATACTTTTGGCGAATTAACAACACCGTGCGCGCTACATTCAAGACTGGAGTGTTGGCGACAAGTGAAATCATAACTGTAACGAGTCTCGCACTTGAACTCGAACTCGTCTCGAAGCCCAGCCCAGCCGAGCCGAGGCCGAGACGACGCGACGACGCGACGCACGCCTGTGTGCAAACAGGCGCAGTGTGCAGTAGTAGTAGAAAGCAGAAGGGTGGGCTAAAAACAGCTAGGAAACTAGAACAGATTCCTTCTGCTATCGTTTTCACTTTAGAGCCTCAACAATGGTGTTCCTTGAAGTGTAAGTGTTGCATTTTCATATGAATCTGGTTATTGGCCCACACAATCGTAATTTTATGTGCGTTCAATGAAATTACAGTTGTGGTATCATACATCAGGCACTTCATCTGATGAAATTTGCCTCCTCGATCCTGAAACCATTGCAGTTACTGTGGTAAGTCATAAAACCCTTTAAACCATTAAACGGATCGCTTTAATTATTCAACAATTAACTTATTTACTCATATTTCAGGGTTGTAGCAGCTGCATGTATTGGCCTGCTTGCAATTTGGGCCTGGCCAAGCTTCGCTGAAAATCTGTATTCTTTTGGGTAAGAGGCCTGTTCACTACATTTCCATTTACAGATGACGTATCCTTGAAACTTTACTGTTCAGTACCCAAAATACTATGCATGTAATGCGACTGTTAAATCATCGTAGCCCATTGCTGCCTTGCAGACAATCTTCTTACAAGTGCTAAATGCAAAGTCACTCAGGATGCATTTCGTTTTCACTTCATATACTTTGTAATGCAACGATGATTGCCATTGTACGTTTTTGGTCAGTAGAAAGGACCTCAAGTCATTGGGCTTTTCATAAGTGGCTGTCAAAAGGCTCTTATTAATGCTGGTAAATAAATCTGGGTGGGATGTTGTACGGAAACAACTGATATTCATATGGACATAGTTTTTGAAGTACATAATTGAAGGCATGAAACTATCTATGGCACAGGGTACTAATGTCTTATCCCTTCTTATCCTCAGTGATTATCAGTCCGCGCTATATCCTGTTTTCTGTTCACAGAATGATTGTGTTGCCAGTGATCAACCTCCTTACATCTGTCATTGTGTTTTGTGAGAGTATTCCACCTATTATCAAGGAACAAGTACCAGACTCCAGTAGGAAACTCACATAGAGCCCTGAGACCTGTCTTAAAAGTTAAGTGAGGTGTCAAAATATTACCTTAAAATCAAGATTACTACTGTGTATTTAATTGTATCACAATTATAATATAAAATTAATGAAAATTGTGAAATTAATATTAATTATGAAAATATGAAATTAATATGAAATTAAAATCCAATTCAGCAGTACTTAATTTTGTGATCCTTAATGTCATGCCCTTTCCCCTCCATATCTCAAGTCACATGGGTTGATAATTTCTCTAATGTGGGAAAACAGAACACCAAAATACTGTGCAATAGAAACAACACGGGCTTCCCAAATCGTAATCAGTACAGGCCAATGTCTACCAAAAAAATTTACATCACAAATGCTGTCAACTAAAGAAGACAGCCCATGCACTTAATTCCTATGTGAGTAAGAGAGTCAGTATCATCTGAAAAGATGATAAAGACATCTGTCGCACCATTAAATAAAATACAGCAGACTCATTTTTAAATTTTTTTTATTACAAATCCAACTGCTACAAAACACAAGAGTCAAATTAATTCATTATGAAATGATATTAAAAAAATAAATAAAATAAAACTAGACTTGACTAAAAGCTAATGCGTTCAAAATGTTGAGAAAACAGCCATTTTCCATGAAATGCACTAGCTTAACATACCTACTTTAATGTAATATACCTTAATTCTCAACCTCTTCTTCACATATTTCTCATGTTAGTTTACTGAAGTTTTGTGTGAAAATCCAGGTCAAAAGTATGATGTGAATGGCTGGCTGCTGCCATTGTTCAGATTAAAAATTAAAGTTTCCTCATAAGCTGAATGTAGTTCTTTTAAAATATTGATCATACATGAGTAAATAATCATCATATTGCTGGGAAAGAAAGTTAAGTGGCCAAGTCGCATTAAAGGAGAAGGTAATAGGCACTTACGTGCCACTTTTGGAGGTGCCTACAAAGGGGAATTTTTCCTTTTAAGGTGAATGTAAGTGGAAAACAAGTGGCAAAGAATTGGTAGTAAGGAATCACTTAGCTAGGTGCAAAAGACGTTTGATTCCTGAAAAGGTTTTTGTTTCTGTTTTTTGCACCAAGTGTCCTGACAGGGGCTCAATAGTAGACAATTCAAGAAACAAGCCTCACTTCACCCCACAGATAGAAAATGTAGTTGCGGACTTTTAAATCCCTGTAAATATCCTGTAAAGTCTCTCCAGTACAACTCAACAACTTACCACATATAATGCCCTTTTAAATGCAACCTAACTCTTTGACCCTTTATCTGCCACTGTGCCACTTAAATTTTTTTCCAGGGTATCAATTTAAGAATCAAGTTATAACTATAAAAAGAACAAAAAATAAGCCTTTGCAAGGATTAACATTATGGATTTCCTAGTGGACGTACTTAGGTCCATTTCTGACAATCCAGATATGTTAATATACAAATAATTGAGAGCTATTACATTTGCTGATACCTAACATATTTTATCTCACATAGATGGATGCCAAATATATAATCTCGAATTCAGAGTTACAAGACCCTCAATCCTTAAGAGACCTCCGCAAGAAGAAACAGAGTCCACTAGATGAGATTATTCTGATTGATCTTTTCGGTGTTTGTTCTGGAAACAATGCCTACATCATAGTGTTTTACCATAACGTTTCAACATTTAAAAAAAAACACAAAAAAAAACAATCTTATGAAGGATTTCAAGTATTTTTGAGTTAAAATCATTTGCAACCCTCAGCATACCATCACACATAGTAGCACTAATGGACAGAGACAGTACAACTTCTGATTATGGATCATTTCCTTACTTTTGCAATCAAGCTGAGGATGGCAAAACCAGACCTCAAATAATTTGACAATCAAGTCAATGAACTTTGATTTGAAACCACTGTGTCCGAGTTAATCTTGCTATGCATCTAGTAAATGCTCTGTACATGCCTACATGCGTAATTTCAATATTATAAAGGTAGATAGTTAAATTATCACCTGATTTGTATACATCTCTTTCAAGATATGAAAAGAGGGGAAGGGAGGGTTAAAGCCAAAAGACAGCTCTTCTTTTTGCTCTACCACTCCTGGCCTCGTTCTCACACTTCAGAGGAGAAGCTCTGCCAATGGGTGAAATTGGTTGATGATGAGAAGCAACTGCTTTGAGAAATCGTCTCTAGCCTGTGGTGGTAGTTGTTCCATAGACGTAAGCGCCTGCGAACATAGAATCTGAGTTACAAAAATCCTGATCATCTATTCCACTTCAATGTCAGACTCTTGTACATAATACTCACCTGAGGCAGTAGAAAAAAAAAGGCTAAATATTAAATCACTATCACCAAAACAAAGTAATAGTCACCCTCTCATGCACCTTATCACCACAGGGCTGGACAGCTGGAGATAATACCCAACGATATGGAGCTTTGCAGTGGTTTGATTTAGATCTGAGGTAAAACATATCAACTGTGGAAAATAAAAAAATATATAAATATGTTGTTTGAACAGGATAGAGTAGACTAATGTCATGAAAAATCAAACATCTGAGACTTCACTAAATAACTGCATTGTGAGGAAATATGTTGATCTTTATAGAGTCCGCTGAAATGGTAGTCCCTCAACCTGGTGACCAATAACGTACCAAGACAAAGCTTGAAGTTGCAATGTTAATCATTATGCAACAGAGCAGTTCAGTCTACATGCGTTGTGACGAGGTAATGGGATGGTCGTCCGAAAGGATGCATTGCATGCCAGACATACTTCAGGTAGGTTGCTAGAACCACACTTATTCCTAGCCCTAACGGGAGCCTAAAAAAAATGAAAACTGTCTTATCTGCAAACTGAAGGTATCATTGCAAAAACTCAATTATTTCTATACTCACACCAATCTTTAGACAATGGGTCACAACTTAGAAATTGTTCTGCTATGATAGCTATGATTGAACTTCCAGCAGCATCCAAACCAAGTCCGTAACCATGTCAATTTCGGCTCTCATCTCAAATCTAATAAGTATCTGACATCCTTCGAGTGAAAATAGGCCTGAACCTGTTCATATTTACAAAACTTCCTCGCCATTTTTACGGACGACTCGACGATACAAACAAGGGGTCTCCTAGAAGTTCAGGATTCGGTCGCTAGGGGCGCGCATCTGTAAGCAAGCCCCCTGCTGCACTTCAATGGTATTCTTGTATTTATACTTTAAGTCATTTGGGGCTCGTCCAATAAAGGAGTAATAATGATACTATGGAAAATATACTAATAGTGATACGCATCACATTGTGAATGATAAATA
>JAHWGI010000266.1:0-45355 GCA_029379305.1 Frankliniella fusca
TTAAGATACCCAAAGAGACCTTTATCGAATCGACCAACTAACTTTATTCGACTTTATTCGTCTATGCTGAAAACGTTTGCAGCGAAAGATCTCTAAAAATTACACATTAAGCTCAAACTTGTATTTCAGATCAATACTTTTCTTTACTACATTTAGTACAATGGGCAAACTTGACCTAGTGAACTGAAGTATCGTAAATACTCAAGGTACCGTGCTTTTGGAGAAGCTTCACGTTTATTGTCTCTGCGCGGTATTAGACGATTGACAGCTCGGGCCGAGGTCTCTCTATATCAGAGCCTGGCCGGGCGCGGCCAGGGAGATGGCGACTGCTCCCGGCTCCCAGCTAATTCCCTCTCCCCTCTGTCCCCTGATGACGTCTTGCGCCTCCATTGTGCCGAGCGACTTGGCGAGCCCTCCTTGTGGTCCTCGAGCCGCGCGCACGTCATCTCACACTGCTCAGCTCACCCTCTCACTCGCCCACCTCTATCTGACTCCCACCCCTTCCTCTCTCCTGCCCCCCCCCCTCCTCTCTCTCTCTCCTCCTGCTCCTCTCTCTCTCCTCCTGCCTCCCTTCCTTTTGCCCGCTCTCCCCCTGTCGCTCTTGTTTCCCTCTCACTTCCACCCCATCCCATGTCCGCTCCCTTCCCTCCCCTTCCCACCATTCGTCTCTCATACCCCTTCTTCATTCCCACTCCCATACAAAGTCCCCATATATAACCCGTTTCACACAGTGCAAGGCTCAGTGGGCACGAAGGAAAAACCCGCTTGGAAAATTCGCATCGTGACTTCCCCTATGTATATGGGCCGCGATTCATCGCGGCAACAATTTTTAAAGCGATCGTCCCCCGCGCGTATGTGAGCGCGTCACGTTCGTATTGCCCCGCCTCCTCGCCCCGCCAACGCGGGACGCATCTGTCGCGTGTATGACAATCCCCTTCGGAATGTGATTGCCGTCTCGAAGCGCTGCGACGTGACGGGAGGCGGGGCGGGGCGGGGCGGGGCGGGGCGGGGCGTTTGCGCCTGACGGACCCGGAAGGAAGACCTCACGCACCGGGGCCGCGCGGCGCCGCGCACGTGGTGCTCGCCAAGTCGCGCGGAACGGGCAATTCGAAATTATGGAAAAAGCCATCGGGTGGTGCGGAGCGGGTCAGAGACTCGCGCGTGAACTCGTAGGAGAGATCGACATGATGAAAGGATTGGGGACAAAATGTGGGCACAAGAGATTAGGACACGGCGCTGTGTGTGAATGTTTTTGTTATTTGTTCCGGAAAACTAGAATTATTGTTAGGTGCCCGGCTGTGCGTCTCGTCGCACCTGTGCGGTTGGGGTTGTTGCAGGCCACCTGCGACGCGTTTGACTGTGTTGTCCATAAGGCTGCTTTTACAGGTCTGCAGGTAGAACGGATAGCTCGAGATTTTCGTAGATATATGTGCACCCTAGTGTGTTCTTTTAACAAATAGAAAAAAAATGACAACAGGCGGCGGATTGTCTTGGGAGGCAGAGAATGGAATTATGTTAAATGTCATGTACAATTTTGAGGGGAAAGATCTTGTACGGAGCTTCATGTTCATTAAAAGTTTTGTTTAACTGTTTGGAGTGAGTAGACCTAACTTGAGAATGCCAAGTCACCAATGACCTACGAGGACCTGCAGGGACTTATAGGAAGTGGACTGGCTTTTACAAGTCGCTCGACCTCCTGGCAGTGCTTGAGTTTTTTTTTTTTGTGTGTGTGTGTGTTTTTTTTTGAGTATTTTTTGCCAGAATATCTGTGGCAGTGTGGGATCGGTGCGGTGGAGGAAACGGCCGTAACGATGATTTTCTTCTCCATGGTGCCCATCATGGTCATACGAGAATTTTTGGCAGGAATAAATTGTGTCCATGTCTTTTTTTTAACCAGTTTTGTAGATGTTTTTATTCTTATCAGGTTTGTAAAATATTTTTTCGTCAATTCACATTTCTCGTCAGATGCGATTTACAACGAGATAAGTAAATTTCCGATTGGTGTCGCGAGTTTATGAAGGCCTGTATTTGTGCTCACGTTTGAATTTCAAGGCAGTTGATCAGCCTACCACTTTTAATTTTAAAATTTGACTTTCACACCATTTATTATGGAGAAATTGTCCCATAACCCATTACATTCATTTCTCACAGTTAGGAACTTCAAGGGGAGTGCGAATGGAAACGCGCTGGAGTTTACCGATTTCATGCCAATTCATACCGCCCGAATGTTATCACTGTTATTTTCCTTCGAACAGCGGTGTCCGTATTACGAAGGAACTGGGTCTGTAATTTACTCGAGGGAGCCTCCATTCCTCATTCGGAGGAACACCGGATTGCTAGCGTTAATTTTGGGATTCTTTAGCCTAGAACGCCTGTAAATAGGCAAAATGCTTTACCTTGCTCCTGTATGTAGGCAAAAAGCATGGATTTGATGGTAGTTTTTTTTATTTTAAAAAATTGCCTTTGGATTGCTGTCCGATTGCCGGGGTTAGGAACACCGGATTGCCGGAGTGGAGGCCTCTCTCTCGAATTAAATTAGGATTCGGATACAGCCATATAACGCAGGAATTTTCTTCATATTACCAACTGTCCCTCTTCGCACCACAAAGAGTCTGGGCTTACTGTACAAACGAGTCTCTCCGTATTATTCCAAGTATTTTTTTTTGTTGAGGCTCCACATGACGCTTGGAACAGCAGCTGTGCCTCACAGTCCCCTGCAAGGCTTCAGGGCTGCGGGGTTCCCCCGCGGGGGCGTGCCGTGCGGCCCAGTCGGGCGCGGAGGGCTGCGGCCTACGCGCCTGCAGCCGGGGAGGGGGAGGGCCGGGCCCCCGCCCCTGCAGCGCCCCGCGGCGCCCGTATTGGCCGGTGGGAGGGGAGAGGGGCGTGGCCTCGGCATTACGCCCTACTGTGGCCCTTTCGCTTTCAGCCGCTTTCTCCCGCTGCTCCCCCCTAAGGGTGGTGGGTCTGTGAGCCAAGGCCGCGCGCACGCCGGGGAGGGGTGGGGCCCCTCGGGGGTGGCTGCACCCTGCGCGGGCCCCCGCCCCACCCGGCCACACGGCGCCAGCCTGTGGCGCACTCTCGCTTTCGTTCTGTCAACTCTCCCCTTTCACTGTTCCCGTCGCCTGCATCACCACGACGGCTCGGGCCTGGTGCCACGGCCTTCCGCCCTCGCGGCCGTAAAACACTTACCTCCTCGCGACCCAGCCCGCCCCGCCCCGCTCCGCCTGAAGGGACTGCCGCAGTGCCGCACCCTCCGCCGCACCCCTTTCCCCCGTCTATGACGGACCGATATTTGCATCAGGGAAATGATTCGTAAAAATTGTCAGCATTTGCCAGGCGGGCGATATTCCTGCTTGTCTGGCTGCCGCGGCCGCCGCCGCTGCTCTCCACCCCTATGCCGCTCAGCGCGCACCCTCCCGAAACAACTGACAGTTGACGTCGATTGTCGCAACCCCTTCCCTCTTTTTTTCTCCCCTTCGATCGCCTCTTTCCCTGTTGGGGCGGACGCCTGCCTGCCGGACACGCACGCAGTATCAGGTATGCGGCTGCGCTCCGTGCGGCCCTGTCCCGCCCCGCCCCGCCCAAACCCCACCCCACCCGCCGAGCCCCTCCCGGATGGCCTGTCGGATACCGCTATATCCCCACGGCCACGGGGTCCCGGCGGCCGGCCAGCGCCGCCTCGATACGGAAATCGAGTCACTGGTCAGAGATGAATCGAGAGGCTGAAGGGGATAGCGGCAAGGCGGGGCTGACAGTAGTATGGGCCCATGCGGCGAGGATCAAACGCGGCCGCAGTGACCCGAGAGCATATGCGGCCCACCCCGTCCTGCCCCGCCCCGCCCCGCCCTGCCCGCGGAGACACACGAGCGCCAGCGCGCCCCCCGCGGAGCTATGGGCCGGGCATTCCTGGTCGCCTCTTTGAGCGTCCGCCGGACGCGGCGTCGTCCTTTGCAGAGATAAAAGACTGCTTCTCCAGCTCCGGCGAGGAGGAGGGGGACGGCAGGCGGTCATCAAAAATTCACCACTCACGGTATTTAATAAAAGTGGCATGTCCGTCTGTCTCTCCCCACTCGTCACCTCAAGGGGGCAGTTTGCGAAGGGTCTTCCCCCTTGCGGCTACATGCGCTCGCGGCTGCTGAGGAAGACCGTCGCCCGGGGCCGAGCCTGTGCGACAGACCTGCCCCGCCCGGCCCCGCCCGGCCCCGCGCGGCCCCGCCCGGGCGCAGCACCGCAGTGTTCTTTACTTTTGCCGCCCGGCTGGCGGGGCGGGCGAGGGGAGCAGCAGAAGGGTTGGCGGGGCGGGGCGGGGCGGCTCCGGTCCATTGGCGGGTCTCGGCCACTTGGCATGCGGGCCGCAGTGGGGCGGGGCGGGGCGGGGCGTGGTGCAGTCAGGTGCGTCCCGCCCCGCCCCGCTCCGCCCGGACAAACACAATGAATGACGTCTGATTGACCCGTCAGCGGGAGGGAGGCCGGAGCGAGGTCTATTGAGAGACAAGAGCGCCGTGGCCGAGGCCGTGGCGTCCTACCGCCTTGTGTCGCCGATCAGGCAGGCAAAGAAGGAGGAGGGGAAGAGACAAGACAAAGACGGCATGGAAAAAAAAAACGACAAAAAGATTAAGGGGCGGTGAAAGGGGACGCGTGGGTTAACTAGCGGACCTTTCGGGGCGGACCGGGATTAAACGTGAGCTGAATTAAGTGTGTACGCGGCCTGGCCGGCTGAGCGGGGCCTGGCCGGGCCGGGCTAACTGTGTTGCTAGTGGACGGAATGTATGTATGTACATTAAAAATTCACAAAATCACCAAAAGCCCTTATTTGGTTACTTAAAATATCCAAATCACCAAGGCGCAATGTCGTATAATAAACATCCGGTACATTTTCAAAATCGCTTTTAATCGCCGTAGAACACGTTTTTAAAACCAGACGGTCGATAAAATTCATTGTGAGACGCTGGGTCACAATTACGGATTTGCCAGGTTTATGCCCAAATGCCCTAAATGATCATGATTGAGCCCCTTGGAAGCGTTAAATATTATCCGATCTAAATGACATTGTGTTTTGAGACTTACCTCCCCATATTTACACCCTTTGGACAACAAGCACCTTAAGATTTTAGCTGATGAAGCCATCATTTGGGCTACCCTAGGGTGTTGGAATGCTTTTCGGTGGCGCCGGGGGTGTGCAAACTTTTGCCCCTCTTTCACTGCGTCTCAGCCCGCACAGCCTTATGCCCTTTCAGGAATCATTTTAACGTCCCTTTGGGTGCTTTATGGCTCTTTATCACTTTATGGGGGCACCAATGATGTTCTGCACTGTTTTCTTACGCCTCTTACAGAGGCAGGTCCACCGCAGTCCGGCAAGATATCCTGAAAAATTGTAATCACACGTAAAATTTGTGTAATCCGCTAAAAATATCTGTGGAAACCTAAAGAAATCTCTTTTAATGTCATTTAATACGATTTAATATATCAGCACCAGTGGAATTAATTTGAAATCAGTTGAATTCTCGTAAACTTTAAGGAAATTTTAACAATCCAGAAGATAAATCGGCGGAAATCTTTGTGAAAAATCAGTATCAACCTTTGAGGAGAATCAGTAAAAATCTTGTTGAAATCCTCGAAATAACTGAAAGTGACTCCTTTGACATGCGTTTGCTAGTTGCGGGTGTGCGTCGGAGTATAGGGTCTCTTCTGCCTGCCCGCGCTCGCTCGTCTATTGGGAAGTGCAGCCCGAATTTATTCGTCCGTGGTTTTGTTTTTCCAGGAGCGGCCGCCGGGCCGGGTCCTCGGTCAGCCGCGTTTGAGTGTCTGCCGGCCGCCGGGGGTGTGTGCTGGCCCCTGGCCCCGCCCCGCCGCGCCCGACCAGGCCCGCTCACCACTCACTCCCTTTCTCAAACTCATTTCGCGGTGTTCGGGTTTCTCTATTTGTAATGCGATCGCCTTCCGCGGCGGTGCGTGGTGGGACCGGGCGGAGGGGTGGCTGCTGCTGCGGGCGCACGCCTGCCAGCCTGCCACTCCGCGGACCATATTTGTGAATCGGATGCAAATACAAGCCACTCCATCCCCGTGCCCTTTATTAAAATGCAGATGAACTGGCAACTGTGGCGCTGGTAATCACTGCCAAAGTCCGCGGTGCCCGGCCCGGCCGCGCTCCGCGCCGGTGTGATGTCGGGGGCGCCGCGCAGGGTGGGGCGGGGCCGCCGCCCAGCCCGGTGCGCAGCCGCCCGTGAGCACAGGGCGTCCGTTCGCCGCTTTGGACGGACCGGCCGCGGGCGTTGGCGACACTCTCCATTCACACTCGACTCGCCCTCGGTGATGCGCCGCCTGGCGTCGCAATCAGTTGCGTGCAAGCGTTTTTTCACACTGTCACTCCAAGGCGTGTGGCGTCACTTCCGTGAGTGATAATGCAGTCCTCGCCGTGCCAAAGGCCGCACGCAAAAAAAATAAAAACAACTCTCAGTTGAAATTGATGTTAAAAAAAAAAGCAGAACTAGAACTACGGATAAACACTTGTAAAAAGAAATCGTGTTGCTGGGAAATTAGCACTGTAGCTTAAAAATTTGCTGCGCTAAAAATTAGTACATCAACCGAGCTTCCCTGAACTTTACACTATTTTTTGGTGTATTATTATATTATTATTTTTTCTCTCGGACGCATTTTTTTGTATGCACGCACCGTATGCAGGAGGACAGTTTGCAGTACGTGCTGCTTCGTTCTCAATTCATCACCACTATTTAGCCAGTATTTAGACGGAAACTGCTGCTCATGTTTAGTTCTTCTACTTCTTCCTTTCATCTTTTTTTTTCATATTATCTTTTACAGAAAATGAGGAGGGGATTAGGGAGGGAGAAAAATGTCGATCGGCCTGGGGAATGTCTTTAATTTTACTTACCGGCTTGTACTTAGAGACCAGCCGTGCGATCGCGGGGATGCTCCCACGTGTACCCACGCCTCGTCTCGCCCTCGCCCCCCCCACCTGCCGCACCCCGCCCCGCCCCACTCCGGATTAATCAGGCTGTCAGGCCTTGGCTGTCCCGGTGGCCTCTCCCCCACCCCCACCCATCCCCTCCGCGGGCGTCACGGGGCAGCGCTCCTAGTAAATAGGTATCCGTGGCGCTCCTGCAGAAAGGTGGGTGCGCCGCCCGGCCCCGGCGCCGCCAGGCCGTGGTCCCCGCGGGGGAACGAGAAACAAGGCGGAAGACGACGTTCTTTTAATCAACTCAATTATTCTTTGTTTCCCGAGAGGCCCTGCCGCGTCTTGTTTCAACGCCAGGGAGGGAATGCCTTGCCGCGAATGGAATTAAGCCTTGTGCGGCGGCGGGCTGTGCCTGCGGGTAGCTATCACCCTGCGGGCTGCGGCGCCCCGCCCCGCCGCGCCCCGCCGCGCCCCGCCCCGCCCCGCCCCGTCTCGCCCGTAGTGCCGCGGCCGCATTGACAGTAAGAGGTTTGATGCGCCCAGTTGGTGGGGAAATTAAAGCAGTTTGTTCAGGGGAGGGCCTGGCCTGGCCTGGAGGTAGCGGAATTGAAATGCGCGACTACTTGTGGAAGATCTGCTTGAAGATTCACGGACATTCGCTGTCGCAGCGTGATGGCTGTCGTCTGCCCATTCTGATTGCGCGCCTCCTGCTGCTGCAGCTGTTTGACGAAAGTTTTGCGCAGCGCAGCCGTACTGAACTGAGCCTCCTCCAGAGTCAGCGATAGCGCTCACGCTACCCTGTCTGGTGTCCACGCCGGTGGAAGTGAGGGCGAAAGAGGGAATGTGAGAGGGAGTGAGAGGAAGAAGGAGAAGAGTGAGAAAGCTACTTTGGCCTCTCTTTCCAGATTATTGTGATCTGCGCTGAATGAGGCTTCCATTTGAGTTGCCTGCCCCAAGTTACGGAGCGCCGGCGCGGGGATTTGTAAAGAAGGGTGCAGACCTGGAGCGTGCTGGTCCAGGGATGTAAAAAAGGTGTCCTCGAGGGGCGGGGCCGCGCGGGGAGGGGAGGGGTGAGGCCGGGAGGGGAGAGGGTGGGATCAGCTTGCCTGTTCTCTCATGAATTTTCACTCATTATGTACATGAGTCGCGGGGGCAAGGAGTGAATCGGGGGACTCGCGGGCGAGGTGGGGCGAGGTGGGGCGGGGTGGGTGAGCGTGGCGGTCTTAGCGAGGAATAACAAGAAGAAGGGGCCCTAAGGGGACCGCCAGGGAAACTTATTTGTCCGTTTTATGGGCCATGGGGACGCAGAGTAGATCTTTGTTACAGGTGTGTTCCAGCTTGTGCTTGCTTCCCCGTATAGCCAAATTTTGTCCGAATCTTTTTTCTTTGCCTCCTCCTCTTTTTGCGTGTTGATATTGCTAGGTGCTGCACCGCTGCCATTTCACCGAAACTGACTGCGCTGGGCCGGCCTGGCCTCCGTAACTCGATTGCAAATGTTGACGCAGGGAAGACAGCCTGGGCCGGGCGGGGCACATCGCTGACGGACCGCTCAGCGGCGCTCTCAGAGCGCGTCCCTTTTATTCCTTTTTTTCCCCTTTTTGTATGCAGCGAAAGGATGGCAGCAGCCGTTTCTTCCAATTGGAATTGGGGACGGAAAGAGCGAAGGGAAAAGCGTTAATTGATGTGAATTGACTATTTGGGCGGGTGGGGCAATTAGTCCGCGGGGAGGGGAGGGGGCGCGATGTGAGCAGGAGGGCGGAGGGAGGGTGTCAATCACGGTCTGGAGCCGTCCTGGCCAGGGCGGCGGAGGGGTGGGGGAGGCTGAAAAAATGTTTGTTGAATCTAATTTGGAATAAAATGTCAGGAGAATGATCCCGCGGCGCGTAGACCCGCCGAGGGAAGCACAGCGAGCGGCGTCAGGCCGGGCCAGGCGTAGGGGGAAGCTAGCAGCCCCTCACCCCTCACACTTGTAGTCCCGCGGTAAACCGACGCACCATAACATTAAAGTCTAAAATGTTTGTTTTTCATTAGACCTCAATCATATACATTTCCTCTATGATTGAGAAGATAACTTAATTGCCCCTCACAAAATTTTGGGCCCAATTCAAACTTTGGTCAGTTGACGAAAACATCTATTTAAACTAATTAGTCGACATTCAGACATTTTGTTGGGGACTTTCTTCGATTCGTTTCAACTAAATACTGCTTCGACTAAGCCATGATTTTTATAAGTACCCCGTTAGGGGTGCCTATTGATCACGCCCGTGAGTATTTTATTTTTATGACCTGAAGTCAGGCAGCCTGCAAAGCAAACCCCCTACCCCTCTTTTTCGTCAGCCCCAATAATCTTGCCCCTGATTCCGCTCATCTTACATCACAGCCGTCGCAGGGGCGTGCGGCGCGGGCGGGCCATTTGATTGGCTTTTGAAATGGTACGGTAGGAATCGTAATGGTTGGGAGTTGCGCAAAAATATTTTTAAAACTATTTTTTTTACGGTGTTTTGAAGATTTACGTCGTATTCTTCGACGAGGAAGTCAGTCCCTGTACTGCCTGAGGCGCTTGTATAGAGGCACGTGGCCCACTGGCCTGACACATTGGGAGTGCTGTGCCACTTAGGCCCTAGGCGTAGGCGCTCAAAAGAACCTTGATAAGCATCTTCGTTCATGGAGTTCGACCGCGCGTCCTGAGTTGGTACAAAGCGCGTCCTGAGTTGGTACAAAGAGCCACGTGGACAAAGTGTCTGACCAATCATGCGCATTCGAAGGGCTCCCCAATGTGCTGGGCCGGGCTCCGGCGTGGAGGCGCGCTCATACCACCGCCGCTCGTGCACCATGGCGCCGGTCCTCGCCGTCCTCGTCCTCGCAGCGGCGGGCTCGCGCGCCGCCCTGGCCCCTCCCGCGGACGCGCCCGACGTGCGCGGCGCCGCCGCCGTGGCGGACCTAGTGAGCCGGCTGCTGGCCTCCCCCAACGACACCCTGTACGTGGACGGCGAGCCGCGGTGGTCGGACCGCCTGCTGCGCGCGCTGCCTCCGGATAGGGTTTTAAAATTACCGGTAATTTTGGTTGGGTGCGGTAAATTACCAAAATTACCGGTAAATTGGTAATTTACCGGTATATTACCGGCAATTTTATTAAAAATGCTTTAAACGGTTGAAAATATTGTTGGAATTTAAAATATATGGTTAATATCATTAAAACAACTACTCTGGATCGTCTCGAGTCGTTCTATAACGTTTAACTTGCGTTTGATTTTAATATATGTCGGTAAGAGAGGGAAATACGCAGTAGTTTGTTAGAGAAAGTGGCAATCGAGATGAAGAAGATGGTGGTTAATTTGACAGAATGTGGTATAACTTAGCCACATATTGTACCTGTACCACAAACGTATTTTTTATCATTTTGCTTTCATGTCAAATTTTCGTAATGGTTGGTACTTGTTTACAATACTTCAACATATATACATCTATTAAACTGATCATACGGCATAATTTTTTTTGAGGCACGAAGTAGCGTTATTGTTTTGTTGTCGGATGAGATTTTTATTTTTAGCATGGGCCCTTTTGTTTGTAAAACCGAAATTCTATAGGGTTTTGATGAAAGTTGGCAGAGAGGTAGAACTAAATCTACCTAGTTCTCTGCTTCAATGCCATTAAAAAGTTTGTGGAAAATTTTGAGAAATTTTGATTTAGGATCTCCATTATTATGGTTATACTCGACTTGTCGCTGGACAGCTGCGTGGAAAGAGGAGCCAAGCAGAGTCAGTATTGT
This sequence comes from Frankliniella fusca, assembly GCA_029379305.1. Lineage (NCBI taxonomy): Eukaryota > Metazoa > Arthropoda > Insecta > Thysanoptera > Thripidae > Frankliniella > Frankliniella fusca. The sequence goes on from JAHWGI010000266.1 coordinate 10,683, forward strand.
TGCAAAGGCTCGACCACTACTCAGAAACTAATTTCTAATTCGTTGATCTAGAAAGCTCAAATTTGACATATGACCTATACTAATATCAAACACTGAGGTAAAAAAGAATATAGGAAGTACATCCACCGAATTATCTTACTAAACTAAACCATCAATGAACTGCGTGCCGTCCAGGCTTTTTGTTTTTTGCCCTATCTTAAAACACACCCTTAATAAGTACAACATGAGAGCTAATATTAGAAAGAAAACGATCTAAAGGGCAAATAAAATTTTATAATAAGTTTCTTGTTGAAACACATTAGGGCTGAAATGGTTCGTTTTCGGTGCTGGAATAGAACAATTCTTAAGGTTTTAGGCAATATTGGTAATTTACCGGTACTTTTCGGTTCAATGTTACCGGTAAATTTCCGAAAGTTACCGGGTAACTTTCCGGTAATTTACCCACCTTTAAAACCCTACCTCCGGACCTCCCGCGGGCCCTGGTGGACTCGCGCCTCTTCAAGGACGGCACGCTGCCTAGGGCCGACGTCCTGACCAGCTACGTCCTCGTGATCGCCCGGGAGAGGTGCAAGGACTTTGCCAACACCCTGGCGACGATGCTGATCCCGCCGTACATGCGCCTGCTACTGGTGACGAAGGACAGGTCCGTGGAGGCGCTGGTGCACCGTTGGAAGCCGTGTCACGTCGAGACAGGCGTGGTGACCGTGACGTCGGACAGCACTGCGACGCTCGCTGTCGTATCGTTAGAGGCGGAGGGCTGCAGCACCCGGGTGATCGACCAGTGGTCGTCCTCGCCGAGGCGCTGGCGGCTGGGAGCTCTTCCGTACTGGAGCTCGGTGCCGTGCCCCGAAGCCGGCCCCCCACTTGCCGTCACGGCTGATCCCCACCTGGAGGCCTCGGCCTTCGGCAGGACTGCCCTCCTCGTGGCCAGGTTGGCCGGGCTCACCCCGACGTTCAGCCGCAACGCCCCTCCGGATGTGGTGGGCTGCCGCCCGGACGTGAAGGTGTCCAGCCGGCCGTTCGTGACCGCGCCGGTCGGCGACTATGACACCCTCTTCTCCACGAGGCTGCACGGCGTCGTGCTCGCGGTCCCCGCGGGCCTCCGGGGCCGCGGCGCACTCCAGGCCCTCACCGCCGAGTTCCCGCCCGAGGTGTGGGCGGTGACGTTGTTGGGCGTGCTGGTGGTCGCCGCGGCGCTGGCGTACTCGCACGGCCGGCCGCTGGCTGCGCTGCTGCGCGCGCTCGCACCGCTGCTGGCGCAGCCTCCCCCAGGAGAATCGCGGGACCCCGTCATGGGAGTGTGGCTGCTCGTCTGCGTCGTGGTCACCGCCGCCTACCAGGGTCTCCTGCTCAAGATGCTCCTGCTGCCGCCTGCGGATATCCGGGACCTGCAGGAGCTCGAGGCCCTCGGGATGCCCGTGCACGTCTCCAGGCTGCTGAGCTGGACCGGGTCCTACGGAGCGAAGCCGCTGCTGCCATTCCACGAGCTCACTGACGACCTTGTGGGCGTCGCTCGGGATCGTGACCACGGTACCGTGCTGCTGATGGTGCACGTGCCGGCCTGGTTGCGGCTGACGGGCCGGCTGCACCTGGTGCAGCTGTCGCACCACGTGCTGGTCACGTACTTCTTTGTGGCGCGGAGGGTCGAGGGACTAAGGGAGCGCCTCCGGGTCGCCCTGGCCAGGGTGGCCGACGCCGGGCTGATGGCGAACCGGGCGCTTGAGGACTTCGGGCGTCTCGACGAGCAGGGGCGGTTCGAGGAGTCGTGGCCGAGGCCCATTGTCCTGCGCGACCTTGGTCCCGCATTCATACTCCTGGCCGCCGGCCTCGGCCTCGCGGCGGTGGTTCTGGCGGCCGAGACCCTGGCTGCCAGGGTGTGCTCCCCGGCCGTGCGGCGGCTCCCGGCTCCGGCCTCGGCCCTGACCCCGAGGCCTCAGCACCACTTCCGCAGCTGGCCACCCGGGGCAGCGCTGCAGCGCGCGTGGCTGGACTGACCTGGCGCTGGATTAACTTACCTCGTACATATGATAGAAACAAAGGATATCCTCCGTTATTCCTTAAACACTAAAATAAACAACAGCACAATCGTAATTAAAATTTTCGGGAATGTGACGCTGAATGTACAGCTGTTTACTGGTTTTGTTTTTCGAATACAATGACGGTTTTTTACGTTTTAAAGTTTTGACTTCTGTTTTACAGAGTAAAATAGATTCACTCACTGTCGACAGCTCGATGGTGTTATCTGACTCAAGAAGAGGCGGCCTTTTCGAAAAGATCATGTACACAGAAATAATACAGTAGTGTATTTCTAAGAAAATACAATAAATTCACGAAAACTACTGGAAAATACATGTGAGCACGAAGTAATTTATCAAAATAATCATCATAAAACACAAAATGAATTGTGTGATAAGTAGATGACTTGATGACTTGTTCCGTATCCCCCCCAGCAAAGCTGTACACAATTTGTCTGGTTTTGGAACAAATTTGCATCCTTTCTGGATGTGCACAGAAACGTTTCTACATTAGGAACAAAATTGTTCTTTCGCATTTAGAGTGTACCATTAAACTAAAAGAAATATATATATATATATATATATATATATATATATATATATATATATATATATATATATATATATATATATATATAAGTTCATAGTTGGTAGCAGCACCAATATTTCCAGTTTCAAACGGAATATATGTTAGATCTGTAGGTATTCTGTGTTCTGAGATGAGGATGGAATCATGTTCGAGAACAATACTCGTCCTTCTACCACCAAGAAACGTGGAGGTGCGCTGTAAGAAAAAACTATAGCAAATTCAGTTAATTCTGATGACAGCCTTTACCGTACGTTATTTTACTGGATTTACTGTTCTTTCTAACATAATTCGCTGTACTTCTAGAGACAGTGTACGGTAAACGCTGTACAGTGCCTCGGAAAGTACAGCAAATCTTGTCAGGAAGTTCAGTAAATCCTGTAACATATACTACAGTGAATGCTGGCATCAAAATTAACTGGATTTGCTGTACTTTTTACTACAGAGTTGGTGGTTAAAAAAAAACGAGTAAAAATTACCAGAAAAATACTTGAGAAATACCACTGCAAACCCTGGAATCCAATTTCTCACCCAAAATGGGATAGGACACTTTTCCCATGCTAAATTGGAGTGAGAATTTTTAACCTCACTCTTTTCGAGCGAGATGTTTTTTAGCCTCGCTCTATTTGAGTACGGATTTTTTAACCTCGCTTAATCTGAGCACGAATTCTCACTTTATTAAGGCGAGGTCTCAAAATTCTTTCTCATAAAGAGCGAGGAAAAAAATTCTTACTCTCCAGTGAGTAATAAAATTGCCCTCAAATTCTCACTCTTATGGGGGCGAGAATTATGACTCGTAGATTTTCAGTGACAATACACTCGATATAACTTGACATCAGCTATGTGTAGTGACCTGAATTTGAAAGCAGATGGTATTTTAGTGCATTTTCTGTGCAAAAAGGAAAAAGTTATTTATGGTCATCCTCATCTTTTTCGTTCACATTGTTTGCTTTTGACTTTGCAGCGCCAATGTGTAAAAATTGTAGTTGTGACCGAGGTTGCAACGCTCAAGAATAAACTTTTGACTGTTCTGGCTTTAATTTTTCTTTAAATGTGTTTTATGACCCTACTGCAACCACAAGTTTACCGAAAGCGCCACAGGTCCAGGCGTAGCGTATCACTGTGTTCGGAGATATCGCGAAGCCTGTTACGTTACGCGTGACGTGATTTAGCGTGCATCTGCCTAGTATAAAAAGAGCGGGGATGGAGGGAGAGGTAAGTACAATGCAGAGGAAAAACCTTTTTCTGAAAATTGTGTATTATAGAAATCAGAGAGTGCCTCCCGGACTCCCGGGCCGCACCACATCGCTCCTCTCCAAACCAGTTCGCTTTCCACCCCAAAACATTTTTTTTTCTGGTTGGAGGCCAAAGGGCGACACAGCGACGCACTGCCGACTACAATCACTGTGTGAAAATGCCATTACGTACAGCGCAGTGCGCGCCGCGCCCTGCAGGGCCGCGCCCTCCCGCCGCTCCCGCCAAGCAGGAGGTATCTCGATGCTCTTTTGACAGTCGTGTTCTCCTGGTAACTTTATTTTTTTTTCCCTTTATTCAAAAGCTGAGGGAAGCACGGAAAAAAAGTTTAGTGGAAGTGAAGGGGAACGCAAATCACGGAGGAAAAGTAAGGGGTGCGACTTGAATAGTCATCGGGCGAAGGAGGCTCCTCCAAATTGCCCTCTTCATAATTTTTATTGGAAGTAATCGCAGCGAAAACAATTACAGCAATAATTAGAAGAAGGCGGTGAGGCGCAGTAAAGAGGGTCAGGCCGAACCTTTTTTCAAGATTTTTTTCGTAATTGATGAAGGAAATTATGATTAGAAAAGTTGGCGCCGTCCGTATCCTATAAGCTCAATGTATCGAAGTTCATTAGCGGTATGGGGCTGGCGGAATAATTTGACAACAAACCGCTGAGTAAAGCCGCGGCTGACAACCGGACCGTTTTATTATTTTTTTATGATCACTCGAAAAGGTTTAGGAAAAAAATCCGATGTTTTTATCAATATTATTATTGTGATGCAATAATCCAATCTCACGAAGGCTTCCATTTGTTCAGTTGCATTTTACATTTTGCGCGAGGGCCTCTTTTCTCGGCCGCCGTACTGAGTTACATTCATATGGAACACTGTCTAAAATATATTTCGTAATTTTGTTTTTTAGTTGCGATTGTCTTGTGAAAGTTATCCTCACACCGTAACTGATAAAACCAAATTGTCATATAAGAAAATTTTTATCCATGCGGGGTAAAGTTGTTTTCATCTCCGAGCGCATGCTTAAATGACGTTTGCGTCTCTGAACAGTTACGAGCACATTTGTAAATTTGTAACTTTTCACACAGTTTGCACCATGCCGAGGAGACTGCTAGCCTTCCTCTCCCTCATACCGGTGACGTCGCGTCGTATGCTTAACATGGGGAACGACAGTAGGGCTGGAAAATATTAAAACGTACCTATCATCATCTCCGCTTCGCCATCTACTGGGAGGCGTCTGCCCGCGTAAACGGCCACGTAAATGAGGCAGACTGCGTGGAGGCGTAACCACGCTCCCGGAAAATGGCTCACTTATCGTGTTTTATCTGCTAGACAATCGGTATTAAAGCTAAATAAGCTGAATCTATATGATTTTCCTGAGGGATTCCACGCCCAACATGCATTCGCCTGCCCCCCCTTTAAAAGCGCCGATTAGGAGTCGACGTGCGCGTGGCAGTGCGGAGGTGCCCCCTCCCCCCCTCTCCCTCTCTCTCTCGTGGCCCAGCCTGGCCTTCTCCTCACTAAGCCCCTTACTGGCAACCATTAGCGGGAATCAGAAATCCGCCAGCCGTGATGGCTGATGGTGGCGCAGCGTAGCATAGCGCGCACTTATAAATCATGAGAATTAAAAAAGTTGTGCTCACCGATGGCTCCCGCCCCGCCCGCGGCGCCCGCTCCGCCCGCTCCGCGTCCCACTCGGCTGGCGCCACTCGGGCAGGACGGGCCAGCCCGGACCGGCTGCCTGCCGTGCATTTGTTATCGTTAGCTCTCTCGGCGTGGCGTGGCGCGGCGGACTTGTTGCTCGCGGGGCCGGAAGATTATGACTCGTGGATGAATACTAATAATTGAAACGAAAAGTTGGCCGAGACTGCAAGGAAGAGGCGTGAGAAACGAAATGAAAAACGAGATGACACGCCTGGAAACCAAAGAGGTACCTGGCTACGAAGCTATGTGGTGCTTGCAGTGCCGCTGACAGTAGAAGTCGGTGGTCTAGTGGTTAGAGCAGTGGGCACCTGCGCAGACGCTCTCGGGTTCGAACCCGAGCGCCGCACTTATTTTTCTCTTTTCCTCTTTTTCCTGTTATTTTAAGCATCGGTCTTGGGAGAGAAGAAAAAAAATACCTTTTCACCCTCGAGTTGTATGATGCTTTAAATAGCTTATCCCCTCGATGCATCTTTTTGGCTGTAAAAGAACGATAATTCTTCTGCGCCGCGCGGGGCCCGTCCAGGCCGGTGGATAGGGATTCCTATTCGCATCGACAAGATGTGTGCGAACCGACAGCCTAGTGGTTAGCATACCCGTCCCCCGTCCCAAACCAACCAGGCTGTCGGGACGCTTTTGTCGTGTCCGAATCTCGGTCGATCACACTTTTTTTTCCCGCAGATTTTCGGATGATTTTACCCTCGGGGGTTGATCTGTTGGTACTCTAGAGCCCCTCTGCACAACCCCCGTCAATTTGGAGCAAATTTCATTTTGGACCAAAATTCCTAAAAATGCAAAGGCTACAGGCTTTGCAAATTTGACGAAAAATCGAAAGTATCAGATCACGCCCCAATCCACAGGAAGCCTTCCTTACCCACTTTTTAACAAATATCAGTCGCCAGAAACACGATATCGGACTTGGCGTTGGAGAAATTCGCTTTATACGCGATGAAAATCGTCTCTGCCGCACCAGGCCCGTGCAGGATGGTAGATACGGAATCCGATTCGCATCAGCAAGATGTGTGCGAACCGGCAGCCTAGTGGTTAGCATACCCGTCCCCCGTCCCAAACTAACTAGGCTGTCGGGACGCTTTTTGTCGTGTTCGAATTTTGGTCGAAAAGACCTTTTTTTTTGTTTGTTTGTTTGTTTGTTTGTTTGTTTGTTTGTTTGTTTGTTTGTTGCACTAGAGTCCGCCTGCACAACCCCTGTCAGTTTAAAGCAATTTTTTTCCCCCATCAAAATCATTAAAAATGCAAAGGCTATATGCAAATTTGACAAAAAATCGATATAGTCTCTGATCACGCTGAAATCCACCACTGTGAAAAATATCTTTGTAGATTTACGATAAATTTTGTAAATCGTGATTTACGAAATATGTTGTAAATTTACGACCGATCTTTTTTGCTCGTGAATGAATTTCAAGCCGATATGAGGTGCTTGTAATTTTATGATTTGCAATTGTAATTTTACAACTGCACTTCGTGGAAACTTTTCCCGTAAACTTACGACTATTTTTCGCAGTGACAGGGAATCTTCTTTACGCACTGCGAAACATGTATCAGTTGCCAGAAGCACGATACCGGTCTTGGTTTGGGAGAAATTCGCTTTCTATGGCGTTGAAGGTATTTCCAACGGCGATAGTCCTTCATACACAAGGTGGCAATACTTAAAAGATTAACTGCACATTACTGGTCATATGAGACGTATCTTAACATAAATTCTTTATTTACTCTTTTCATACATGCCATTTGTTTCAAAATCACCAACATTAAAAATTCCTCCGTAAACGGTGGAATTGAGTTGACGATCCTTTCGAGCACGATCGTTTGTTTGTCCTGTAAGTTCGTAAGTCGAACCTTCGCTCCGAACACCCCTGTGCGCCTGCGGACTGCAGGGTAGCCCACCCGCTCGGCCGGGGTGTCCCACATCTTCGGGTGTGGCCTACCTCCCAGGCGCGCAGCGGCTCCCCTGAGGAGACGAGGCCACAGACACACATCTTTCAATTTGCAATATTTCACATCCGTGGGACCGCCGCTGGGCCCGGGGCGGCGCAGGCGCCATCGCTATCGCGCGCTCTGTCTTCCGAGATACGAGCTTGTCGAAAATAGCCCGCGAGATGATAATTCTGATCGCCGACTGCTGAGCGGGAAGATGCGGCCCGGTGCCCCGGGGGGTGGGGTGGGGTGGGCCGCCGCACGAGGGACTATTTATTCGTAACGACGCTTTGCTCTCGAGACTCACTCCCCCGCCCCGCCACGCCCCGCTGCTGTCTCCTTGGTCTCCGATCAGCGCGATCACTCGGGTCCCGCGAGCCGCCCCGCCCCGCCTCCGGGCTCGGCGCGCGCTCCACTCAGATGCACGCGGCGATAGGGGCGGGGGTGGCCTGCGGGGCGGCGGGGGCACCGGGGGCAGCGGGGGCTCCGCAGCTCCGGGGAGCACTTTACTGCTGAGTTTATGTGCCAACAGATAGTGGGACATCTGACATGCGCGCGCTTATTGCGCGGGCCGACTAAGCGCCAAGCCCCACTACCTGCACCTCCCCGCGTCCCGCCTACGCCAAGTCCAGTCGACAAAAGATTTCCTGTGTTTCCACGTTCTATGTTTGGCGGGTCGCACACGTGTTTCCATACTCGCCACGTGGCCGCCTCGTCCCGGTGCGCCTCCACGCGTCCGACCGCATATTTCGGTCCCGAGTGGATGAATCGCGTTTGCTACCCACTGCGGCGCGCTTGGCCGGGGCCGGGGCGGGGCGGGGCGTACCGCGCGCTCAAAGCCGCTTTGAGCGCGCTTGCACGGGATATAGCAGGGGACTGGGGCGGGGCGGAACCAGGCACCAGGCACCAGGCAGGAACAGCAGCCTCCAAAACTGGGTCCATTCGAACAGTAAATTGCTCCGAGATCAAACCAAACAACAGAGAAAACGCACCGGAGGGATAGGCGAGCAGTGGGAAGAGGAGGGAGAGGGGGGAGGGGGTGGAGTGCCGCTGGTTTCCCCTCTTTCACTGATGCGGCGGCCTCCTCAGGATAAAACAAGGTTCCGGAGAGACAATTCGCTGAATGTCAAGCAGTGAACAAGACGAGATTCAGAAAATCGACGGGCCGCGCGGAGGAATAGAATGAGGTGAGTTGGGAGGCGGGAGGGGGGGTGGGGGGGGACTTGCTATCCGAATCATTCCCTCGACTCGATGCTGTTTGCAGTGCGCACGGCGTCCTTCTTACTCCATCGCAGCTGTAGTTGGTCTGCTATCTCTGTCGCATGTCGCAACCGACGTCACCAGTCACCAGGCGGAAACGCGAGGCTCCGGGTGGAATTGAAAACTCGCAACACACTCAGAAAAGTGTTTGTTCTTGTAAACTGCGGAATATACTCGAATTGAGTGCGGAATATTTGATAATGTCAAGTCCCACGTACCACTAGCTACTTGATTATTTGGGACATTCAACAAAGTTTTCTTGATTTGCTGCTTCAATGCGAATTCCGTATGAAGTACGTTGTTTTTCTGTTGCACACGGTACATGCAGCCTCTGCGCCCGTGAAGGGCGCCCTCTTCCCCCCTGCATTTACGGAGTCATGGTAATGCTATAGAGAAGGGCTGACCGCCCGCGTCAGGCCAAGGATAAACAGAGTGTGAAGATTGGATAGAGACCCACCCCACGGTGTTCGCTTTCCGTCCCACCCCGGCCCCGGCCCTGTCCGGTCCGGCCTGGTCAACCCTCGCCCCCGCAATGAATTAATTACAACTGCCGAATCTAGACCATGCTGGAAAGGATACCGCACACTGTCAAAAAACAAAAATCCTCGGCGTCGCGCTGCACACTCCGGGCTATGTACTTTTTTGTGCGGAGCTATGTAAATCCATGTGCATGCGTAACTGTAAAAAAACATGTAAAAAATTCTTACACTGTTACGAATAAAAAGGTTCACTTTTTATGTAATTACGAAAGTATTTTTGCACAATTTTACAAGAAATTTTAAAATTTTCGAAAGCTATGCATGGACTTAGATTTACATAGCTACGCTACAGAAAAAGTACATAAGCTGGGTGTGTGGGTGGGTGTAAGCGGTCAGCACCCGGTCAGCCCACGGTCGCACTCATAAGTAAAGTGTTCAACAGGCAAGCGTATGCAGCAGGAGTTTTGAACCACGTTTACGTTCTTACGAATGTTTAAAACGAAATTTACTTGACACATAATATTGCGAAGTGTTCAACTGGAATTGAGAACACCTTTTCTGAGTTCAACTCCAGCGTGAAGCCGATAAGGTAAACTCGAACAAGTGTGCGACCAACTAGATATGAACGAACACCTAATATTAAATTCATAAGTCGTGTTCAACACATGCCAATACCCTAAACAGTATGGAACACTTCTTGCAGGTGCTTTGCCCGTTAAGCTCCCCATATAACAGTGCACATCGCCCGCCTCCTGCCTGAGCACGCCCCGCCCAATCTCGGCAGAGTAGAGCACGCCCGGCGCGGCGCGGGACAAACTCACGTCAAAGCAAAGCGCGACCGAGCACACGTGGGCCAGGACGGTGATTCCACACAGTGATTTCGTCTCTCTGTCCTTGTCGAACTCATGGGGCGCGGCAACAAGGAAGAGGAGACTATTGAACGCTGTTCGGAGAATCAGCCTGCAGCCTAGTGTCCGCTTCCTCTCTCTCTCTGTCTCTCTCTCTCTCTCTCTCTCTCTCTCGTGCCTCGCGCGTGCGGACGGACGGAGAAACGAGCTCTCAGAATCCAAATGCATAGGGGGCGGATGTCGCGATGGCAAGCCTCACAAAAACTGCCGCTTCACTTACATCAGCAGCATTAGACGGATGGGCCTCTCTGTATGCCGTCCCTTTGTACCTGGCGGGCCGGGCCGGGCCGGGCCAGGCCAGCCCCGCGCTCTCCCGCGGTCCTATCGTCCCCTCCCTGTGCCGCCCCGTCCCCGTCTGCTCGGCTCTGCGGCAGCGAGAGCTGCAGGATTAAGCCCCTCTACCACGCGAAAACTGTCTAATCGAATTGCGCGGGCAAACACCAGGCAAACACTCGGCTCGTCCGGGCCCCGTGTCCAGCCCGCGTCCGGCCAGGGCAGCCACCCTCCGACATGTGGTGCGGCTGGCAGCCCCGCCACGCCCCGCCAACGCCCCGCCACGCCACGCCCCGCCGCGCCCCGTGCTCGCTGGTGCGACCCGCACTGGACCGTGCGGCTGATCCACTCACCCCCACGCCGGGCCTTCCCGCTCTCTTCCCTCTCACTCTCACTCCTAAATCAAGGCTAGGACTCACTCTCTCGCTCTGGGACAGGAGCCGCATCAGATGCGCTCTGTAACGGGTGCAAGCTGGGCCGGGGCGCGGATAAAGTCGCAGTCTCGAGTATGCGGGGTCCTGAGGTCGCCGTTGTCGGCGAAGTGGACTTCACCTCGTGGAGCAGATAACTCGACTTACGGTAAGCCCCCGTAACTAAGAACCGACCGCGAAACCCTAGCTTTCATCAATGAACTTTAGGTTGAGCTAAGATAGATAAGGTCGGGATTCAGGAATTATTGCTAATAATATAGCGTGTAATCGGCCCAAAAGAGACTCAGATGTTGGGTTTCAAGCAAAGAATCTTGACATTTTTATCGTTGTGGACGCGACCGGGAGTTAGCTTAAAATAAAGTAAAGCAATCTTTTCTAGGGGATGTACGTACACCCTATGGGAAAAATCCAGAAAAGACATCATACCTGGTCTTTAAATTCCATCAAGAGCAAACTCAAAGTGTTAAGGAAGGAGTGATGTGTAGACCATACCATGTCTTTTCTTTCACTTAGATTGCCTATTGACACGATGAGATTTCCTGGAAAAAATTCATTTTGATCCCCAGGAGTTCTATAGCAGAATATTCATCTCGCGCTCTGCAACCCTTGTGTTCATTATTTTGTCTAAAAGTTAATCAGCGGCAGTTACACACGGGTTTTATATTATTTTTGTCTAAATATTAATCCCTTGGCTGGTTGGCCCAGCGGAAAACAATGTCACTTTTTTCTTCTTTTAAAAAATATATAAATGTTGTCTTAGGATATAGAAAAATACTCGGAAAAATATCGGGATTGTGTGGCAATAACAGTACAGCTCTGCTCAAGATATGTGCAGTGTAATTCTGCGGCTCTTCCTCGTGACAAAGGGGCCCCGTACTGAGAAACGCGTTGCGTACTCGCAAGATATCTCGGACACCCCGCGAAAAATTCGCAATACCTCGCCAGTGGTCAAAGATACTCGCTAACACTCACGTAAACCCAGCAGGATACTCTTCAGTCACGCGTTGCAATCCGCCTGGATTGCTCGTGAGGCTTACCACGCGGCGCTTCTGGGTGCGGCGCCGAAAGCATCGCTAACAAAGCGTAAGAAGGGTCCGGAGGGCCTGGTCTGGTCAGGGGGCGCGAAGTGAAGGCTCATTTCGACACCAAGCTCGTCCAGTCGCCCTCGCCCCTGCCCTGCCGGCCAGGCCCGGGCCGGCCGGTGCTACCAAAGGATGGAGTCGGGGCGTGGGCGTCACGTGTTGATTTCCTGACCTGTCCAGCCGGTTCGCGGTCAGCACGTGACCAACGGCCCGGGCCGGCATGCAAATGAGCCCGCCGTGGCGGCGGCTGTCCGCTGGTGCCGTGGTGCCGGGCTGGGCTGGGCTGGGCCGCTATTCACCCTCTATCCTCTTCTCTCTCTCCCTCTGTCTTGAGTTGCGGTGTGCCAGACAGAGACAGACAGAGAGGTAAAGGTCCGCCGCGCCCCACCGTCCGCTCCCTCCTCGCTCCCTCCTTCCTCGCCCTGACATGACGGCCCTGACCCTAAGACCCCCCGGGCCCGGGCCTCGTGCCGGAAACCGATCTCTACCGAGCCCAGCTGAGCAGGCCGGATTTGCTTGCGAAACGTCTTGGGTTCCGGCGGGTGTGGGGCATGGCTAGCAAAGCGAGCAGGCGAGGCGCGCGCGGCGCCTGCGGTCGGTCTCCCTCCCCCGCGCACCGCGGCCCCTCGCCTCGCGTCCTAATCTCAGCGCGGGCATATTCCCGCAGATGAATGATGCATACGTTGATCGGAGGCCGAGGGCAACAGTCTTAGATCGCCCTGCCCTGTGCCCTGCCCCTTACACCGCCTCCGGCCGGCCCGTGTCGACGCCGCCGTCTTCCACCGACCGCAATTTCGCCGAGGGCTGGTGCCGAGCTGGCGCCGAGCTGGCGCCGCCGCCTCAGACGTCTCCGCTTGGCCGCCCTGCATATCGCAAACCGTATTAAAGCGGAATCACTGCGCCTGCCCCTCGGCCTGCCCGCGCGCGGCTGGGCTTGGCGCGGTTGGGCGCTGGAGGCGCCTGATAGCAGTCCGGCAGTCCGCCCGGGCCGCCCTGCCCCACCCCGCCCGGGCGGTGCCGGACTAACGTCGTCAGGCAAAGATGCGCGACCCCTCGCCCGAATAAATAGGCCGCAGTTAGGTTAATTGGGCCGCTTACGTCGCAGACGGACGCCTGGTGACCAGGAGATTGCGTCGACGTCTTAGACGTGGCGGCGGCGGGGGTCGGCACCCCTTTCCCTCCGGTCATCATCATCTCTATAGTCGTCAGGAGGCCTTTATTCTATCGGAGTGAACGCGGGCCGGTTCGCCTTCAAGGGTGGCCCGGACCGAACGGGCCTCACCCCGGCCCATTTCCCTGCCGGCGGCGACCCATTTCGGACCGGCCCTACTGGCCGAATTAGGGTCGCCAATGACGACATCTCGGCCCAGAAAGTCAAAGACGTCCTCAGAGAGCAAAGGCCGCTCTCTCTCTCTCCCTCTCTCTCTCTCTCTCTCTCTCTCTCTCTCTCTCTCTCTCTCTCTCTCTCTCTCTCTCTCTCTCTCTAATGCAGAAGTATTATCATAGACTGAAACTTTTGCCCGAAAGCAAACAAATCTCTATTAGTGAGTAAAAAAAAATGTCGATGAAGATTCGCTCACCTCGCTCACCTCGTTCGCCCAACTAGGGTGGGAAGAATTTCCCACTGTCTTACAATTGTGCGACAAGTTCCGCTCACCTGCTAGTGAGCCACATTCGCACACTTGGATTTCCAGTGCGGGGTGTGGCGCTCCTCGCCTCCCCTACCAGGCGCGGGGATGGGCTGGAGGGGTGCTTTGCTTTCAAGGGGACGCCAGTCGTGTGGGGGTGGCGAGGGAGGGGATAGTTTGGACGCACGCACCGTGGCGCTGGGGAAACCACTCGAAACATTGAAACACTGCAGCGCAAGCACAAATAACTAATTAAATATCGTTGGGCCCGGCAGCAGCGTGGGCGTGGCGGGGCGTGGCGGGGCGTGGCGGGGCGCTGTGGGAAGGGAGCAGAATATTGCTTCGTACTTAGCGTCATAGATGGAGAGAGCCTGGCGAGGGGGCCATCTGGTGTCGTCCCCGCGTGCCCGCCCGTGCCACCCACTGAATAGCAAACACAAAGGCATATGTGTTTAGACAGGAATGTTAGCATCTGAGATTAACTGGGAGCCCAGTTTCTGGTGTGTGCTGTGTGCTGAGGTTTTCTTTTTTTCTTTTCCCCCTCTTTTACTTTCCTCCTCGATTCTTAGTTTGTCGTCTGCTCACCCTGAGCCTGTCAGGTATCGTGTGACAGCGAGATCCGCCCACACCCAAAACACCACTTTGACTCGAGAAACACAGAATTTTCCAAAGGCTACAGTGGAAAAACAAAGGTAGGACGAGAGGGGTTTTAATGTCTTTACCAAGGCATTAAAAATTAGCACCCCTGCAAAGGCATTAAAACTGCCCAAAGGTGTTAAATTTTAATGCCTTTGGACAATTTCGTGCCTTTGCAAAGGCAATAAAATTTCACACCCCTAGAAAAGCATTAAGTCCTACCTTTGTTTTTCCAGTGTACGTTCTCAGAAAAAATGTAATAGCCGAGAACAGCGCGACGTTACTCCTCGCAGAGCTATTTCACAACAGTGTAAACAATCAGGAAGGGCAGAGGGAGAGGGGAGGGTGGTCAGGGGCGGCAGCGGCCGAGGCAGCGTGCGACATGGACCGCCTATAAATCGAATTTACGAACACACTCTATACATGAAAGGCTGCGTTATGAGCTGGAAAATGGCTCCTCGCGTTGAGATGCTTCGCTGGTGGTTCAAGAGGCCTCTGTGCGCTTCGCCTGTGCGTCGCCTAGCGCCCGCCCTAGCGGACCGACTCAACCCTTTTATACTTTCTTTGACGCCACTGGTGGTGACATAGACAAGGCCATCTTGGTGGATAAGCCATGGCTGGAGAAATGGGTTATATTTATCTTGACTTTGTAATGAGAACGGCACCAAATCTTGTAAAACATTAAATTTAACAAATATTTCTGAATTTTTGAATCATAATCGAACTACAAACCAAATTGCCCCAACACGGCTCAACTGAATGTTACATTTTTTTTTATTTTTGTGACTGCTTTTATTTTTGTCTGCTTCCTAAAATTGCTGCCTATCAATTTACCAAAAGTTTGTATCGGATTTGAGAGGAGCAAATTAATTTTCTTGGAAGTGTGATCTCCTGTACGGTTGTAACTGTTTATAAAAAGAAATCCAGTTTATGTGATTGAAATCTAAAACCAATGCTTTGTATCGAAAAGGCAGGGCTTAATAACTATATCATTTATTTTTTCTTTTCCGCTGTGACACGCCTAAATATTGGGCAAAAAATCTGGCAGCAAAATAAAAAGTAGTCTTCGGCACGTCTGCAGAGGACCGGCACCCCGAGGCGCGAGGGCTCGTGCCCTATCTCGTGAAGAAAAGCCCCGGCCCGGCCGGAGGCTCTGGCTTGGCACGCCTCCGCGGCGGACGACAGACCAGTGCGCCCGGACCGCTTATATAGTCAGCGCCTTTGGTGAAAGGGGCAAGACGTGCAAAGTCGTTCCGACTGCAAACATCATGGCCAAGATCCTGCTCGCAACGCTCGCGCTGTGCGCTGTGGTAAGATAGGAAGGAGTAGTATGCCGATGCCTAATGTTCTTGCGACGAACAAGTTGCTAACTCATCAAGAATAACATTCTTAGTAATCTTATTATTTGTTCAAGAGCAAATTTACTAATATTACCAATTTTAATGATTTGCCATGAAAAGAAAATGTTTCCAATTTTTATAGTCTAAAAAATCGTTTGAAAAAGAAGGCCTGATGAAAAGTTTCAGCTCCTGCAAGTTTTTCTTGCGATTAAACTTATTTTGAACAGCAAAAATTGGTCGTGTTTATCTTCGACCTTTGTAACATGCACCGCCATTATTCTTTCTGTAATAGTGCTTTGTAGTGCTGGCCGGAAGGCACTCGCAGTCACTTAGGCAAAATCTGACTGGTTCCGCTCATCTGTGTGTTGCAGGCCTCTGCCCTGCCGGACCCATCGGCTCGCGGCTATGTCCGCGAATACCCCCATCCTGTCGACACCTCGCTGGCCACATCGGGTCTTGGCAAGATGCAGGCGGCACTGCAGACCAAAGACTCGCTGGCCCAGATCAATCTTGCCGACGATCAAAGCCGACTGGGAACCATCCAAGACATCCTCCACAAGGCTTTGGGAACCATCGACAACGTCGCACAGGAGGCTTTCCGAAGTGTATCCGATCGTTACAATTTTGACCCATACTACGATACTTACGGTCGGTTCGAGAGTTACGGCCAGTTCGACAGTTATGGCAACCGCCGGAACGACTACGAAGGCAACCGTCGGAACGACCGCAACGGCAACCGCCAGAACGGCCGGGACGGCACCAGTCGGAAAGACCGCGACGGCAGCCGCCAGAACGACGGGGTGACCGTGCCTGCCTTGATCTTGGAGAGCCCCAACCAGAGCCAGAACACCGAAGTCAATAATTTTGCCGTGGCTGTCAACAACAACCAGCAGTGAGAGGGCGTGGTGAGGCAGTGGCTGGTGGTATCTGGGGCAGATGTCATCAGGTGACCATCTGCGCGGGAGGTGACCATCCGCGTGCCAGGTGCAGATCATTGCAGAAACGCCTCATCTGACCGACCGAGACTGACCGCCGGTTGTCAGCGCTGGTCGCGTGCAAGGTAAGAAGTGAGGAGAGGTAGCTCACCTCTCACCTGCACGCGGCCAGCGCTGACCGCCGGCGGTCGGTCTCGGTCGGTCAGATGAGGCGTTTCTGCAATGCTCTACTTCGTGGCAGGTGACCAACCGCGCTGCTGGTGGCCATCTGCGTGACAGGTAAGCAGCCGCGCGGCAGGTATCATAAGTAAGACACAGTATTATCTACCAGCTCTTGCATCTCCTCTGTGAACACCATACCATCACTGTGGAGCCTGAAAAACATTAAAATAAAATGCAACCCAATCCAGTTTCTTAATTATCTGCTCCCTAATGGCCCTCTTCCTGATTTTGCCGACGACCAAAGCTTGTGGTTTCACTGCACTGAAAAAGTGATTCAGTGACACACTTTGATAGGTCATTAAATATCAATTAGTGAACTTAAACAACTAAAATTGTACTAATTTTTTTTTTAGGAATTTGATACTGTTTAATTTATAAAGTCGGAAAGGCCACGCAGGTCGTACCACACAGTCCACACAGTTATAGTTATTTTAACAGTTGCATGTGAGCGAATAAATACTTGCACACCTGGCAGTGAATGATTGGTTCTGCGCTCTCTTATAAGGATGTGAATGCATTATCCCATCCACAAGTGAGCGCCGTTCGTTCTCTTCGATTTTCAGTGCACATTCTAAAGGTTACGGCGATTTTCACTGTAAGCTAGAGTGTACCCTGCAGCACAAGCTTACGGTGACTCTCTCTCTGTAAGCTACGGTGAATTTCACTGTGGGCTACAGAGAGTTTCACTGTGAGCTGCAGTAATCCACGGTGCAGGACTGTAACTTACAACATTCTCTGTAGCCTGCAGCGATGTTCACCGTAACTTACGATGCAAATCACCGGAAGCTACAGTGTTGCAGCGTTCATTTGTAAGCTTTTAACGATGTGGAGGGTTTCCAGGTGGGGTCAACCAGTACCAACTTGTAGCCGTAGTAACAACATGGGTGTAACAGTAATGCTGTTTGGATTCCTAATATTAGCTGTAGGATGTTCGATCTGCGCTGCTAGAACTTTGACGACACGACACACTCTCAGGAGATGTGTTCGGGCGGCGCGTCGAGACAGCTCGCCGCTGCGCAGTTCCGGCGCCTCGCATGCCGCTTCAATAACAGAAGCTGCCAAAGCCAATGCGCCCCCCAACCGCTCCGCCCGGCGCGCACCTCTCGAATGTCATTCCACTGTGAGGGGCTTGTGCCTTTGGGTAAGGCTCGGGCCGCACGCCACCCCGCATCGCCAGCTCAGGGCAGGGCTTACGCACGCGCTTCCATTAGCCGAAAGGGGTTACATTCGGACGGGTTTCCGGCCCGCTGCTCCGGTCGGGTTGGCTAGAAACAGACGACGCTTTGAAAGAGCGCTGAGGACTGAGCGATTGTTATTTCCCGTCAAAAGTTGGGCTCTGGAATGCCGAGTGGCTGCGGCACTATCGGCCCCCTGTCGGTGCCGGCTCGCCCCGCCCGGGGGCCCGCCCGGCCCAGTCACGAAGGCAGTGCGTTTGATGTCTCCCGCCCTACCTCGTCCTGACCCGGCCCGCCAACCCCTTTCTTATCTCGAGTTTCATCGCTCTTCGGTCTCAACGTGATTCTGCACCCGGCCGGAAAAACTATACTAAAACCCTTTCAATTGGAGTCGCGCTATGCGCTCTGCCTCGGCGAGCCGCGCGTTCGAGGGGAGAAAGGGAGAGAGAACGAGGAGAGAGAGAGAGAGAGAGAGAGAGAGAGAGAGAGAGAGAGAGAGAGAGAGAGGAGTGGGGAACGACCTTGGAGCGTTGGGGGTGAAATTAAGAAGCTTGACTAGATTGACTCGCAAGTACAGCGCAGTGCGGGGCGGCGAAGGACTGGGGTCCAGCCCGTCGGCAATGCTGGCATCCAGAGGTTTGTTTAAACCGAGATGAAAATGCGCTTTGTTTTCTCCTCGATCTCTGGCGGGGCGTCCGGGTCCGGGCGCGGGTGGGAGGTGGGGGCAGGCGGATAGGGATTAGTCTAATAAAAGGCCTCTGCTGCCTGGTGGCTCTAATGGTGGGGGCTGGGTCCGGGCGGGGCGGGGCAGGGCACGCGTTTGGAGCGAATTGCAGGGCGAGAGAGAAAGAGAGAGTTGGCAATGATTGTACTGAGAATTGCCAAGAGGGTACGCTGCCTCCGAGCTGCTTGCTCACTGCGGCAATCTGGGGAATTGGTACGTCGCGGTTTTGGGTTGGTTTTCGATGGGGTCGTTGTCACGCAGAGAGGCTCTGATGGTCTCGCTGGAATCTCTCCAGCCTTAGCCCACAGCAAATACCATTCGATGAGCAGGGTGCGCAAACAGGCTGCCATCTACTAATTGGCACTTGTCATAGCCGTCAAACTGCCCACACAGTATACAGTGTGTGGGGTAGGGCTGGAGAAGGGTGGCGCTGGCGGCAGAATTGGGAGGACGTCGGGGATTACACTCGTCGGATATAGGGTGGGGCATGGCCGCAGTGTTGGTGGATTTTATGTGAAGTTTTCAAAAATCTCTGTTTCTGCATAGGTTTTCAATCTTCTCACTGCCGCGCATGCGGCAGCTCGGAATTTACTAATAAAATACTGGTGGCAGAACAGAAAAATATTTCAACAACCTTAAGACTGTATCTAAACTAAAGTAGAACATTATAATACTTAACACAACCTAATTTGCTTCTATGATAGCATCCTCCACATTTGCCAAACTACCTGTATCTCTAGGACAAAAAGAGTTCTGCTTTGCCCTCCACATTAAGTTATGCGAGAGAATTAAGGTTTAACCTAAACCTAACTTTTAAATTGCTACAATGCTGCTGCTTTGTCCCCCCCCCCCTTTCCCTCTACCAGTGCATCGGTTGGTCACCGTGCTGCAGGGGCGGATGAGTAAGAGAAAGAACACCAACCGAGGCACTTTTAAGCCTGCAGGCGAGGCTCCCACCTCGGTGGAGTCGGCCAAAGGGAATGATGAAGTAACGGGCTGATAGGGGATACCTCGCGCAGGCAGAGCAAGTCCATTTCGGCGGGTACATTATTAATTGGAAGGAGAAAAAGAAAGCAACGATCGCACGTTCGAGAGAGAAAGAGAGAAGCGAGCTAACGGGGGGAAGTGTTCCTCGTTGCTTGCCGCTCAGATCTACGCAGTCGTGCAAATGTTGACACCAGAGCGCCTCTCAGCGGTGAAAGGGTCAATCCGGTTCAAACTCCTGTCGTACAGCAAATAAACCAACAAACAAACAAACATTCTGAAAAGAAAAAGAATTGGGAAGTGTGTCAATTTTGCGGCAACATGGTGGCACGGTAGCCCAGTCGCTCGGGCCGGGCCCGGCCGGCCGTCTCTAATAGGACTCGACTTCTCGCAGCGGGGGGAGGCCTGGCCCCGCATAGGTAATCTAGTCATTGAAACACAAAATCGTACCAGAGCCGTGAAAGGGACGAGAGGGGAGGGGAGGGGGCGCCAGCCGCATCCGGTCCCGTCCGGTCCTGGCCCATATTGCTCCGCGGGGCACCGCATGCCTCTCTGTCTCTCTCGCTCCCTCCCTCCCTCTTCCTCTTACCCTCCGTCTTTTTCTACACCGCCACCCTTCTCTGCTTGCCGGCGTGGCGCCCGCCCCGATTGTGTTTCGACGTGCGAATAGTGGAAAAGGGAATCCTAGCGCGGGCGCCCGCCCCGCCGGGCTGGTTGGGCCGCCAGGGCTTTTCACGGCTGGTGGTCAAGTCGTGTTTAATTTCATCGCGGTAATGTGGCAAGGGTCCGCCCTGCCGCACTCCGTCCCATCCCGCCACGCGGCGGCACACATCTAGAGACTTTAATGGAACTGTACATAGCCATCTCGCCCCCGCCTACTGCCGGGCTGGAGTAACGCCAAGTGTCCGGGAAATCACGGAAAATTAGTTTTTGGCAGTTTTGAGGTTTATTCTTACTCGTAGTTAAAGCGCCGCACTCAGTAAGGGCGTTTATTTGTTTCCAAAATCTCTAAAGAAAAGTGATTTGATGTTTAGGTCGACCCTTGCTCAGCGACCGCTTGCCAGCGTCTGTAGTTTTGCATTGTCGCCAAAATCACTTGCAAAGAAATAAGGAGTTGGCTGCGAAAACGTTTGAGCTATTTTTGTTATCCTATTGAAGTGACCCTCAATACATTGTACTCTTGAAATACAAAACGGGGACAGTTTTAATGTTACATTAGAGGAACAAAAATCACATCTGATCACGACAGGGGTACACACTCCCGGCTTATGTACTTTTTTGTACGTAGCTATGTAAATCTATGTGCATGCGTAGCTTACGTAAAATTTCTTACATAATTATGTAAAAATTCTTACGTTATTACGTAAAAAGTGAGCCTTTTAATGCGTAACTATGTAAGAGATTTTTACGTAAGTTACGCATGCACATAGATTTACATAGCTACGTACAAAAAAGTACATAAGCCGGGAGTGTGTAATCTTTGTTGCACTGCAGTGTGTTGTATCTGTGGAACAGTACTATTATCTCCAGAGCACTTGTTCAACTGCAGTTGCCTCACAAGTTTTTATGGCAGTGCCCAAGCTGCCGAAGGGTTTAGTCTAAGACTTTCTTCAAGTGTGTTATAGCTAAACCTATTGGATTGTAGTGTACTTTTCTCATACAGCAACTCTATTTCCACTAATCCTCCGTATCAATATTAAAAGAGCTCTTCGTAATTTTGTAATAACGCATCAGCAAAACTGCTGTGGCGCCGGCGCGCGCTTTGGTGCACTGCTACTGCGCCCTCCTCGAGTCTAAGCGGATACTCGGCTGCGTCTGCTCTCTCCGTGTTTCATTGTTGTAAAGAACAGCCCTTGGATTGCTGACAAACATTTGTCTTACTAATAACTACAAAGTGCCCATTACAGCCACTATCCCCGCCGCACAGCTCGGCCCATGCAACACCCTCTGCTCCGGACCGTCTCAGTCAAGCCACTCCCTGCGCTTAGGAGGGGCGGGGGTGGAAAGGAAAGGGGCCTCCTGCAACGGTGGCCGCTGAGCGAGAGGAGGTTGAGAAAATAGCTTCAGATATCTGGCTACATCTGTGTACATCTTATGTGTGCACAAAAATTTGCAGACCCCAAAAAATTGAAAGTCGTTTTCATACATCCGAGATGACTTTTCCTTGAAAACCTTCTCGCACTATTACGTATTTTGCACGAAAATACGTTGTGAAATGTGCAAAGTGAACATTAGAGTGCAATGTCGTGCGTGACAAAAGACCACCACCCCATCCCCCAAAAATTATACCAATAATAATAAATAAATGAGTTTAAAAAATAACAAGCACTTTGAATATTGGTGCTCTAAAAGCGGCATGGAAGCATATTTGTAAAAATAACGTCATCATTTGAATAAACTATTAATAGAGAATTCTCCTGCCGTTTTAGGGTTCAGCCCGTGAGGCGTCATTCCCCCTCAGCCCCCTTCCCCGGGCCTTCTGGCGAGACCGCTGCTGTTACTGTTTGTATAATACGAGGATGAGGGGACAACACGAAATAAAAGTGAAATATGGGGGCGTAAGGAGCGAAATAAAGCTGGGAAACGACCGCAAACTGACAGTAAGTGGCGACATGTTGGCCGGAGGGCCGGCCGGCCGAGCCACAGGATTATCATGGAAATCGCTCAGGTTCGTCGCGCGGTATGGCCCGGGCTGGCCCGGTCTTCTCTAAAGCTGTTCCCATTGATAGACTCGGCGGACGCCACAACCCGGTCATAGACCTCATGAAGGCCACAGCACAGCAGGGCCGCTGGGCGAGCCGAGCCCTGCCCCCCGCCATCCTCCGCCGCCCCCGCCCGTCTCGCGGCGCGGCTAGCAGTGAGCGCCGATGTGCGAGGACCTCTTCTCCTCTCCCCTCCACCCCCTCCACTTCCGCCACAGAGCGCGGCGCCGCGCCTCGGAAGTAATAACGCACTGACAAATCGCGACAAAGCAGCGCGCGGACGACCTCTTCTCGGAAAAATATACGTGGGCGGCGGTTTGTCGGGGCGGGGCAGGGCGGGGCGGGGCAGGGTAAACCTGCGAAATGAAAGTGGCCAAGGCTCCGGGGGCGGCCTGGTCTGCCCCGCGCCACGTTGAGACGCGAGCGCCCTGGTTGACTTATATTACACGACCCCTCGCCTCTCTGCCCCTCTGTTCCCCTGACGTGGCGCCGCCGCCGCCACCTCACGCGCCTCTGTGTCAGAGAGAGAGAGAGAGAGAGAGAGAGAGAGAGAGAGAGAGAAAGAGAGAAGGGTGACTTTGGTTTGCCTTTGCAGTTTTATGGATGGCGGCAGCGTGCGTGGAGGGTTGAGACGCGTCCACAAGAGACCTTGACGGATGAGGAATTTATAAAAGACTGTGGGAAACTTTTTCATGATCCCGTGCTTGGTTAAAAAAAATAATTAATAAGCCACGTGTTATTGTCGGTTTTATGTAAATATAAGTGCAGTTTTGCCCATTCGTGGCATGCCTTTCATGCTAGCAGCAGCTCAGCGAAAGGCATGCAAGCCCATGTTGCGACCCTGGCCCAGAGACACTGGGGCTGTGGGGATCGCGCTCCCTCGCAAACACGATTTGGGGCTGGACTGAGCTGGGCCGGGCGCCTGGCGCTGGGCCCCGCGGGGCTAGCCGCTGGCCTCGGACCAATGCCATAGCCCTTCACTGTAAAAGGAACTCCAGAATCTTTGCTTGCTACTGGTTTCCTATCTATTCTATCCACCACTCCTGTCATCCGCTAAAAATTATACTTCCGTTTGCCGGCTACCCAATTTAGCATGCCGCAGTTACGAGATTATAAATTCTGCCACGCCTCGCCAGCTTTCTTCCAGAGTTCTCACCCGCTCGGGCGCCGCGATGCTTCCGCCTGTGGCCTGCTGGGGCAGCATACGACCTTCCCACCCGGAGGCGTGCGTCCATGAGGTGGAGCGAGGCGGGCTGGGGTGGGCTAGTGGGCTGGGGCGCCCGCGGCGGGCCCTCCTGCCCCTCCCCTCCCCTCCCGCACGCTGACCGCTGCTGCGGGCCGCAGATGTCCTGGCATAGAGTAAACACATTACGCTGCTCCTTCATTCCAGTCCGGTCCTCAAGTGGGCCTGTCTCGTCCCGTCCTACAGACCAACTCTCTCTCTCTCTCTCTCTCTCTCTCTCTCTCTCTCTCTCTCTCTCTCTCTCTCTCTCTCTCTCTCTCTCTCTCCCTCTCCCTCTCCCTCACCCGCGGCGCTGACCAGCGGGACGCGCTCATCATCAAGACCAAGCGAGTGGATGCGGTCCGACGGGATTTGATTCGGTAAATCGACTCAGCAAATTGGTTTGACGTAAGAAGGCTGGGTGGGTCCGAGGCGAGGCGGCAGGTTCGCGGTCCACCCCGAGGTCCACCCTGCCCAGGCCCCCGGCCACAGCACAGCCCGCCCAGTCCAGCTCATCGCCCCGCTCCCTCCTTAACACCCTCATTTTTCTGTCTTAGCCTCAACCCCTTTTCGTACGGCGGGCGGGCCGAGCCGATACAGGCCTGGTGCCCGGTCCCCGGCCTGCAGGCCGTCCATTGGAGATTTGTCGCTCCATTTTCAAGGCGGATTCCGTTGTTTGCTCTGCGGCCTACGTGGCCACGTCAGACAGGCAGGCAGGGTCGCTCCACCGTGGCGGCCCGCGCAGCCGCTCAGTGGGTCTTTCGCATGCAATGTCAAACGTCATCCTACGCAACCCCTAGCCTCACAACCACAACCCTTTTCCTTTTCCTCTCTCCCTCTCTGTTAGGGTAGATATGCATTTTGTCCTCAACTGCAGCCGTCATTGGTTATGGATGACGGCCGCATGTGCGCGCACGCTGGCTGGACTCCTAGATGGGCTCTGCTGCTGCGGTCAGCCTGTGAGGTGAGTCCGTTCGGTCCGTTCACGTTGTGGGCAGGTTACTCGCTCTCCCCTGACGTTTGTGTTCCTGATGCTAGGTAAAGAGAAAAAGGGTGCCGCCGCTCCCTCTCGCTACATTACTGATCCGCATTATTCACTCCCTTCTCTTTTCGCTTTCCTCCGCCCTCCCCTCCCCGCCACGCCCCGCCGCGGCCTGATCAGGTGCTGCCTCCACTGTCCCAGTGGGCAGCCATTTTGAATAGCATTCAGCTTGTTACCATTGGGGGTTGGGGTGGTAATGTGACGGGACGGTAGGGGTAGCGAGAGCAGAGCATAAGTGAAGGGGAGTGCGAGTAGGACTGGTGAAGGGGCGCGGGGCGGGGTTAAACGGGGCTGACTGGGGGAGGAAAGGAAAGGGATTTTGCAACGCGTGGACGTCGGTGCACGCCGGGGCCGGGAGCCCAGCGAGAAAAGACAAACATTGCGTCTCAAATATGTAGTATTTCACCTGGGTTAGAGAGCAGGGCAAAGCAGCAATGCACCGTGTTTTCTTCGACCCGGTACTTGGTTTATCGGTTTCTTATTACTCGACTCCGCGGGAAGAAATCACCTTTTTAATTTGCTGCTTCGCGCTGCTGTGTATATGGGCGGAGCGGGGCGGAGCGCGGGGCAGCGACAGATGGACTGCGCAAGCCCACATGACGCCGCGCCCGCCCCGCCTGCCAACAACGCAGAGGGGCCCAAACCGCAGTGACGGATACGCACTAAAGCCATTCGTGACCAATATAGAACAGCAGGCCCCGGCCCGGCATGGCATGGCACGACGACACGGCGTGCCTGTGCGGTGTTGGGTGCCCCGCCCCGCCCCGCCCCTCTCTGGAAAGAGTTCGGTGGGGTGTGTCGCGTCCGCGCGCGCTCCTTCCCGTCCGCCGGCGAGTGGTCAGCCTTGAACTGCCTTGCTTGCAAAGCATTCTGAGTTCCCCAAACGAGCAGGAGTGCGCTGCTGAAGCTCGAACCCTTTCCGCTCGCCCTCCGGCCTGGGCGAGCCGAGGGGACCGCAGGGACCGGGTGAGCGGCGAGCCGAGGCTGCCAAGGACGCGTTACATCAGTGCAAGCTGCCTGAGCCGAGCAGCCCTGCCCAGCTGTTGTGCGCAACTGCTGGAAGTGAACTCGAACGAGTGTTTAAAACAGCAATGGCACAATGTTAAGTGTTCAACTTGCTAGTTTTGCACTTTTTGACAGTTATGCAATTTTAAGTGCACAAGAAGGCGAGCGTTGCATGGGGCAGTTGATCACTTGCAAGTGCACAACTATTCCGTGTTGAACACTTACAATCGCACTACCGTTGAGCCACGCAGCCATAGCTGCTCAGGCTCAACTGTTAATTCGAATACTAGTACACTGGGAGTGTCAAACTTCCAAGTGTTGAATTGTCGCTCATTAGTTTTCACAGTGTTCCCGCGAGATGTTAAATGTGTTTTTATTTTGATCCTACAGAGAGCAGCACGGGCGCGCCAATGTTTTCACTCCCTCGTAGTAAATAAACATGGGGGCTCCGGCCGCTGCCACCTCCCGAATGGCCAGGCACAGCAGCAAGTCTCTCTCCCCCTAGACGCAGGCCCTGGTGCAACACGCACCTTCATACAACGAACCCCCACTGACAAGGCTAGTGAGCCACCCATGTTGAAACAGAACAGAAACACAGGACTGCTCAGCTGCATTCCTAAGCAGCATAATTTTCAGCTTTTAGGCCCCTGTAGGGGGCCTTCTTCCTTTCACCCGAAAGTTTTATTTTCTCAACAATGGATTATTAAGACCACAGCAATTTCTTTCGTTCAGATTCTAACGAAATTGCAATAAACTATAGTTTGTAAAATTAGAAAATTTGGAGACTGTGTCTGATTGCAAACTGTCTTACCAGATCCGAGTAACTTCAATTCCAATGTGCAAAATCAGTTGATAAGGCAACAATATACCCATACCGCGGGGGCGGAGCTAGCAGGAGCGGCCATGCTCCCCGCTTCATATACTGTATCCAGTATTATTTTGGTTTGCTCATTTCTCAACTCAAAGCTTTGAAAAGCATTTACTTTAAACAATGACCTAATCACGACCTTGTGTCTATTTTTCTGTAATGTCTAAAATTCTCTCAAGAAAATTAAAGGTGAATTTTGGGACGATAATACTCCATTAGTGCGATTTGAGGCATCATGTAAAAGTATCTCCTGTGTTTATTGCAAGTTCTCAATACTCTTGATAGTTCTGACTTCAGTTCTTTGTCATTTTGTGGCAAGTTTTAAAACATAGGGGGCCGTTTAACGCGTCAGCGTTAGAATTTTTTTCTTTTCTTCAGAATATTTTCTTTATGAGCAAACCAAGGACAATTTAAGATAAATGATCGCAATCCTTCCTAAGTCCGCGTCAAACGAACCTACATGTGATAGGATTCTGTTAAGCGGTCAGCAAATGAAAAGCGAGCAAAAACGTATATTAAAAAAACCCAATTAATGTATGCCATTTATGAACGGACCCCATCACATGTAGGCTAGTTTGAAGCAGAATTTTGCGTAGATTTTGAAAATAAGACTAAAATTTCAATTGTATTCCAGAAGGAAGAAAACGTTTCGAAAATAAACAGAGCTGTTTTGCCTTTGGAACTTTAGCGCCTTTCAAAACTTGGATATCCTTCCTTTGTTTTATCAGTGCAGCGCAGGTGTCTCTCTTTTTGACGGACAGGGTAACGCAGGCTTCCGCCAGCCTGGCACAGCACGAGCGAGTGAGAGAGAGACCCAAAGAGCAATGCGAAATTTAAAACAGCCGGTCGGTCGCCGTGCCCGCCCTGCTTCTCCCCTACCCTTGTCGCTGCATAAAAGGTTGCGCAACTGAACCAGGCACGGTGGGGCGGGGTACGGCACGGCACGGCGCAGGGGAAAGAGAAGGGGGAGTGGACTGTCGGCTCGCAGTTGCAGCACAAATGGCCATGCCGCGTACTGGGGTCAGCCCTTTATCCCAGGTAAACGCAATGCAGCACAGCCGAGCTGGTCCCATACTAATAAACAAAGTGTTGTTTTTTTCTTTTTTTCTTCTTTTTTTTTCCCAATCTTAACTTGGGTGACAACGGCGGCAGCGGCAGCTCATAATGACGAACATCAAACACCTTGTACCCACTGAACACATTCACGTATATTAACAGTTGTGCACGTCAATCTGGTCAACCTGCACGGTTCTTACACACATTATTTAGTGATCAATAAATCATTTTACACTGAACTCATTCTTGACCCATAGTACTTTCTGTGGAATGTTTTAAGCTGACTGTGTCAAGTACATCAATTGAAATTCTGATTTGAATACAGTTTTCTGTGCAACTAGTAATGTTTTGATGGTTTCAGCACTTTATTTAATAGTGCACGCTGTTCGCTTAACTTCACCAAAAAATGTTGCTACTCTCCCCTTATTTTTAGCACAGTGCGGGGCGAGCCATTTGGGCCGCTCTGGTGACGGGTCGCTGTGACATCCGCGTGCCGCTGCTACTGCGACCCGGCCTGGGCCTGCGCTGCCGCTGCGCCCCCTTCTACAGATGACAGCTGAGAGTCCGTACCCACGACGCGGTTTGATAAGATTTACGAGTTCTTTTAAGAGCAGAGAGTATTTTGGCTGCTCGGCCTGATTCGGCTTTCACAGCGACACGTGTTAGGCAGATGCCCGCAGAACCAAAGAGGGAAGGAAAGTGAGCTAGCTTGGACAACGATTTAAGCCTTTACTCACGGAGTGGACGAAAACAGCAAATCTCAAACTTCGCAATTGAGGCGCAGGCTACACACAAATTTTCTTTCAGATCACTTGCAAATTAAAATTACTGTGAAATCTCACTGGCAATTCAGATATTAGGATTGCAAGATTCTTTGGTGTTGTAGGCACCTGAAATTCAGCCGTACATATTCCGCAACTTTCTAAAGAAATAAATTTCTCCTGAGGTATACGGTGCCTTTCTCCGGGCGGTCATCAAATCCCTTTCACAGAGCATGGAGGAATATTGAGTTTTACTATTACTGTTTCCGACAACAAGAGTAATATTAACGTAATATTTTAGATATTATCAGCCTATGTATGGAAAGAGAAATGTAGAAGTTTACGACCTCTCGCTTTCGCAGTCATTTCTATTTAATTAACTATATTTTTTCTTTGCAGAACCAGAGCGGCCAGCAGCTTTGTCTCCCTCCACGTCACGTCACCGAGCCGAGCGGGTCAGGGAGCACCCCGCAATCAGGTACGAGTCACCTCACGGCAGGCCCGCCCGATAGGACGGGCCTAGACGGCCGACCAGGGGACCAAGGACCTCTCAGTGAAAGTCATACATAAATGTTGCCGCTCACCGTGAGCTAAATCTGTGTTTTATTCACTTGACCAAATTTTGGGACTCCTTTTGGTGAAAGTTTTGTAAAAAGAGAGACGAAATTTCGCTAAGAAATTGGCCGGAAAATGTCAGACTTCGGAGATATATACAATCAAGGGAAACAAATATTGTAACTCTTTTTTGAATTCCTGAGTGTGGTTGGCAAAGTACCACGAAATATTCAACCAAGCATTTTTAAAGGGGCATCCTAGTGTAACAGGCCCCCCAAAAAGGTGTTTTCCGGGATCAAAAAAAATAAAAAAAAATATAAAAAAAACGAAGCAAGTGGGGGTTAAACCAAGTTTAGTTGTGTGTAGTATTCATCTTAAGGAGTTTAATTCTCTTAGTCCATTAGTCGGGCGCCACGCATGTTGGAGAAACAGCCTGCGAACAAAGCCATGTAGTGGACGCATGGCGTGCACGATATCTGCCGAACCAATGTTTCGATTGGGCTCAATTCTTCTCTGCGCCCTCTTAGATAGTGTTGCTATAGCATGAACCTCTAGCTTTGGGAGAACATTATTTATACTAATTTTTTTGAACACTCAAAAACTGAATTTTCTAAAAATGGAGTAAAATTTCAACTTTTCGATGTTTATTTTTAACGGGGTTTTATGTGGCTGTCATGACCAGCCATACGCCTTTCCTACTCTGGCACTTATTCAGCGCCTGCGCCTCGCGGCGCCACGCCTCGCGGCGGTGCTACTCTGGATACGCCTTTCGGCGCCACGCCGTTAGGCGGTCCTATTCTGGATGCACCTCGCGGCGCCACACCTTGCGGCGGTATGTGCTTTGCAGCACCACGCCTTTCGGCGGTGAGGTCCCTAGCATAAGGGCGTATGGCTGCAGACTATGAATACACCTTTCGGCGCCACGCCTCGCGGCGGTAGGGGCATGCGCTTCGCAGCGCCACGCCTTGCGGCGGTACCCGGCCTATGCGCTTTGCAGCGCCTCGCCTCGCGGCGGTAGGGGCATGCGCTTCGCAGCGCCACGCCTTGCGGCGGTACCCGAGCCTATGCGCTTCGCAGCGCCTCGCCTTGCGGCGGTAGGGTCATGCGCTTCGCAGCGCCACGCCTTGCGGCGGTACCCGAGAATACCGGGGGTCTGAGCCGGTGGCAAGAAGGAAACGTCCAGGGTTTGAAGAGAGATTCGGTATATTCTACCAAAGGACTCTAGCCTGCCCCTAGCCTACAGCGACCAGCTCCCTCGAGAGCTGGACGCTCACTGAGCTCCTGGCCTCGGCGTCGCCACCCTTTTTATAGGGGCGAGGGCTCCTACCTGAGCGGAACCAGAAACCGTACCTGAGCGGAACCAGAACCACTGCGGGGGTGCAGAAGCTTCCAGAACATTCTCGGTCCATCCGCTCTGCGCGCGCGCACAGGCGCGCCAACGGTACATCACCGGGCCGGCCAACGCAATCTACCTGCGCGGCAAATTCAAAAGCTATCTATCCTACGACTAGCATCCTCCCGCCACTGCGGTCCACTAGTACTATGTAGAGACGTGTCTCTACATCACTACCACCTTTTCTAAAAAAATAATGAAAAAAAAAGATTTAAGTTACATTTTGAGAAAAATAGTTTAGGTTGATCCGAAGTTAAATAACAAATACAATAGATAGGTGGCGGTTAATGGCAGGTGTCGAGTATACATTTTTTTTTTTGTTTTACACTTTGATGTCTTAAACTAAGGCTAACCACAAGGTTGTTGGTCGACGATACATGTGTGACAGTTTTACTCCTTACAACTAAATTAGGTCTCGTCCTGAATTGTTCTCGTGGAATACGGAGTGAAAGGCCAATATAATCAATGATTTAAAAAATGATTTTTTATTTTATTTTTTTGAAATTATTGGAATAAGCTAACGTCCTCATGTGGACGCGCGGCATTAGAACTGGTCAGTGAGGTGCGATAAAGCTGGCATGAGATCGGACAGGCCGGAGGGCCTCAGGGGCTCCTACCGGGGCCGTTGGACACACGAGTCACAAGTCCCAACCGGTGGACAGAGTGGGTGACAAATCGTGTCACGCGTCGCAACGTAACCGAGCAGACATCTCGCAGAGTATTGTTTGTCCCTGATCGTCCGTGAGCGTTGGTCTCAAACCTTTATCAGGGGTTTGGATTATTGACTCTTACCCTCAATAACGCACAGCTGACTTTAATCCGGTTGATTTACTAATTAGTTTTTTGTTTCTAAATTCAATTGACCCTTCAAAACAATTTTTTTTTGTGTTTTTAAAGCACCAAGAGTTATGACCGTTTGCCAAAAATACGTAAGATACGCAATGTGAAATTTCAAATCATCGATTATATCTGGCTACAAACTAATTACTGACGGCAGTGAAAGTTCCTTCCGATTTAGACATTTTTCATCGAGTTGCAACGACTAACCCGAGCAGTGATAAACAGATTTTTTTTTAAATAATAAAACAGCGAAATTTACTTGCATCTTTAACACTGGACATAGAGAACTAACGTAAAATGCGAACAAAGACAAAATTGATCAGTATGGGATAAGGCTAACAAAAAGGTTCCAAACCACACATTAAAATATTGGTATACTGTACACAGTGAAAAACAGATTTCTTTTTCTTCTTTGTTATTTGACGACCGAGCTCTAACTTAAAACATATAAGTACGGAATTCGTGTTCTGACTTCTCTCCCTCTTCTTTTCTTTCCTTTTCTTTTTTTTTCTTTTTTTTTCCCTTAATTTAACTTTCCATTACAGCTACGATTTTGCCAAGGAAACCGAGACCTCGCGGTGAGGAGGCAGGTTCATGACGCCTGCACCCTCGATTTTATGCGTCTCGGTGACCTGACGCCCTCTTGCGTCGCACATCCTTACATTACACACTGCACCACACGACAAAAAATTATAATCAGAGTCTAATATTTGAAAAGTTGAAAAATTTGATATTTAGATTAAATGACCAAAGTGACGTTACAAAATTAACTGAATTTTTAGTTTTGCTCAACTACGAAAGACAAGAGAAGTTAATAAAATTTATGTATTTTGATTTGATCTCGCAATGAATTTTCCGTGACGTTAGGCAACGTTGTTATACCAATCAAACAGTGATGTATTTGGCGGAATAGAATTATTATTATTTTTTTTTCCAAATACTTTTGAGCAAGCATGCACGCGAGCAATCCAAGCAACCCAAACCAAAAACAAACAGGTGCAAGAAAGAATGAATAGAGCGAGCGGGTTGGGAAGCGGGGAGCGGGAGGGGTTGCTGCAGGCGGACCGTCGCGGGGACGGCGCATGGCTTGTAGTGGAGACGCCCCGGTCCAGGTGCTGTTTTATTACTCTTATTGTTAGGCAGTTGCACGAAAACAGCGCGGGCTACGTCGCCAGGGTCAAGGTCCGTCGCGGACTCTCCTCAATCGAATCAGTTGAAAGACAAGAAACACAATGACACCGGACCGGGTCTCCCAAACTACACTTTCTACGATTTCTCTTTTGCGTGACTATCCTCTGTACAGCACGGCTTAAAAATTTTTACACTCTCCGAACTTTTGGTCTTTGCGACCACATCCTGCGTAGACCCTTACAGTCTCGCAGATCCCATGAAGTTTTGAGATGCTTCAAGGGCTGGTAACTATGAACATAACTAGTGATACAGTTTTGAACATTGATACCTACGGCACTTCCGATTTTTCAATAAATGCTTAACCGCGCGTGTCCGCAGCGCGGGCGACTCAGGCCTTTCCACGGCCAACACATACTTAATCCAGATTCGGCTGGTGCGAAATACAACATACAACAACATACATGATCACATACTGATACCTGACAACACTATCCGCGAGTCGCTACGCGGCAGCTACCCGGCCGTCCGAAGCCAACGGGACGACCGCGGCGCTGACTGCCTAGGCTAGAGTGGCTTTCTCGTACTAGGGCTTTTTGGTTTTGTCCCTTTCGGGCACTCACTCGGTCCGTCGATGGTCGTCAAACAAACTGAGTGTCGGAAGACAGGTCGGTCCTCCCACGGGCGCATTCCCGTACAAAAATTGTTCTATGAGCAGCAAGGTACTCCCTTACTGAACCACGAGCAGTACATCCCGCTAAATCAGGACACGTGGCGAATTTTTCCTACGAATATTTAATTCGAGTTCACTCATTGAACAGTGAACACTGTCACTACGAACAGAGACACGATATTGTTTTGTAATTTTAGCTCCCAAATAATATTTTCTCCAGTTTCCTCACGGGCTTAATCATCCCGTACCTTGAGCGGCAAGGCGTACTTCCCTTAAACCAAACTACGCGAACCCGATATTAATCCACGGGCTGTACAACCCAGGCCAGTGGGCCCGGTTCCGTAGCCGAATCTCTAACGACTCACTCATCTGAACAGTGAACAAAATCACACACTCCATCCTTTTACATAACAAACATTTTTTTTTCTCCGTACACATAATACTTCTACAAACTGCCTTACTACTACACTGGCTCGCAAATGGACTACATAAAGGGCTCAAGGAAAACGCGCACGCGAGTGTAAACTCACGCATGAAGGCGAACTAGTCCCCGATTTGAACACATACCGTAAGACAGACCTAACCAGCACAACGGTACTGGGCGCGAAACTGAGATTACTTCATTCATCTGCACAGTGAAATTTAATACAACTTATAACTTAACACGAACGATAATGCTAGTAACGATGAAATTACTTCTTAAGTACTTATCAAAAATTTTACTCCTAATTTAATTTTTAATTTTTACTTCAATAACTCAAATAATTAACCCTTAACTACATATTTACACTCAACCGAAAAATCAACCCTTACCTACATATTTACATACCACCACAAATTTCTTTACGAGACATTTTCCCCTGCGCAGCGAAACGCAAAACAATTGCAGGCGTACGATTGAAACATTTAGCGTTATAATTAATGCATCCTTGATACTCAGCGTTGTCAGTAGACTGACGGTGCTGCCTCTCGTCAGAGGGAAACAAAGGAATTTTAACACGCGTAACAGTTATTGCCCTCGCCATATCGCAACAATTTTTTTTCACTAACGCCATGGAGAGGGGGTGGGGAGGGGGGGGGGAATCATTTGCACTTGTTTGAATTTTGGTGGGCTACTTACATGACTGCGGCGCGGAGAGACATCACAAGAAATGGCACAACACAAACACTTGCACACGTACACCAAAATTGCACTACGGGAAAAAACACTCGTCCGGCTAAGGGACAACACTCAACCCTTTCGTATCCTTCCTGCATGGCTCAAACAAATCCCACCGCTGCCACCAGTTTATGTCATGACCAGCCATACGCCTTTCCTACTCTGGCACTTATTCAGCGCCTGCGCCTCGCGGCGCCACGCCTCGCGGCGGTGCTACTCTGGATACGCCTTTCGGCGCCACGCCGTTAGGCGGTCCTATTCTGGATGCACCTCGCGGCGCCACACCTTGCGGCGGTATGTGCTTTGCAGCACCACGCCTTTCGGCGGTGAGGTCCCTAGCATAAGGGCGTATGGCTGCAGACTATGAATACACCTTTCGGCGCCACGCCTCGCGGCGGTAGGGTCATGCGCTTCGCAGCGCCACGCCTTGCGGCGGTACCCGAGAATACCGGGGGTCTGAGCCGGTGGCAAGAAGGAAACGTCCAGGGTTTGAAGAGAGATTCGGTATATTCTACCAAAGGACTCTAGCCTGCCCCTAGCCTACAGCGACCAGCTCCCTCGAGAGCTGGACGCTCACTGAGCTCCTGGCCTCGGCGTCGCCACCCTTTTTATAGGGGCGAGGGCTCCTACCTGAGCGGAACCAGAAACAGTACCTGAGCGGAACCAGAACCACTGCGGGGGTGCAGAAGCTTCCAGAACATTCTCGG